>WOFM01000154.1:85858-245633 GCA_011428145.1 Ericerus pela | reverse complement strand
AAGATAACACTGGAAATATTTTTTTCCAACATATTTTGCAAAGTAGGTGATTCTGTAATTCTTTTTGATGCAAAATTATGAATTCGCGATCCATAATCAAATTTCGATAAAAGGAGCAACATTACTTGCTCCCACTACCTACATTTTTGGCTCCACCCATCAACCAATCAGGTTCATTTACCAACTTTGTGGCAGATGGGTCGGGAAAAATAGCACTCACATTGCAAAATATATTCAGGATTGTGAACTGTACGCTAAAGCTGGAAATTTATGGCATTCATGCCTCTAAAAATATGTAAGGCCTTAGGTTGGGCTGGATTACAAAATGTACAGCTTTTCTGCTTTTTGATTTTTTTTTATCAAAAAATGGAAATTTTTTTTTTTTAATTATAGTTAATTTTTGCTTTTACATTATTTAACCTGGGAAAGTTACATTATATTATATGATATCAGAATTCAGAACTTGATAATTATCAATTAATATGGGAAAATATTTGTAATTCGTTGAAAAAACATGTTAAGTACACTCAAACATCAAGAAGGAAGATTAAACAACATTCGAAAAATTTACACAGTTTTATTATATATTGGTGTGTCTTAATAGATCAGTCATGTGTAATGTCATATCCTATTGGAAGTGTATCAAAAGTTGCAGGTAGACGATTTTGGGTACAAACAAACTTATATCATTATCGCAAATTCATGTGCATTCCCATGATTACAAAAAATGGAAAAGGTTAACTTTAAGTTAAGACCAAACACCAACCAGATTTGTTTTGATCTCACAAAAACTGTGCTTGGTGTCAACACAATGATGCCAACCTGAGACTAGTTCAACCCTCCTCTTAAGTAGATGCAGGATGTTGTGACCTCTAGGCAACACTTTTGACAATTTCCTGACAAAAAAAGAATCATACTACAAACCCCAAGACAACACTGACAAATAAAACACCCAGTTTGAAACTTGGTGTCAGTGGAGTCACCCCAAGGTCACTTCTCATGATTAATAAAACAAACCTTTTATAAGATGCACCTATCATAAATAAATTTCTGAAAACAGAATGCACAGTAGCCAAACATTTCTTTTTTCTGCATCTCAGTATTCAAATACCCTATAAGATTTACCCCTACTTCAAAATATTTTTCACAGCTCCATTAAGATCAAACAAAGGCTCAAATTGAAAAAATAAGTAGTTTTTTCACATCTGTGAATCATAAACTTTTGTTTCATATGCATAAACGTATACTTCAGTTGCGCTATTAATACACAAAAAGAGGAACAAATTACTAATAATATAGTGTTCATTCATGATTTGAAATAATGATTTGATGATCCTTAAAAATCACTTCTTAAGCTGAATATTTTTGATTTGTGATTCGAATAATTTTTAAAATTTATGAATAATCCGCAATCCATGATTCGAACCATTTTGAAAATATCACAATCCATGATTCAAATCATTTTTTCATGATTCATGCTCACTCCTACTTACATGAACCTCCTCAGAGAGGGAGGAGGAAAAGATACCAACACCCATATATTCTAGCATGATACTTAAGTAAAGATTTGTTACTAAAGTAATATTTTATCCGTGACTCCCTATATAAATATAGGATAAACCTGGTCAAATGAGAACTTAGGCCCATATTCACAAATGTCACTTTAACCTTCCTTCACTTAAACTTCACTTTAAAAAAGTTTTTTGCACAATTTTGTACTTAAAAATGTGGGAACACTGTATCTCTTATGAGAGTTCCAATGTAAAAAAAAATGTTGCCATACTCTTAAATACAAATTGTGCCAAAAGTCATCTTTAAGTGAAGTTTAAATGAAGGGAGTAAGACCCATATTCACAAACGTCAGTTTAACCTCCCTTCACTTAAACTTCACTTAAAAATGACTTTTGGCATAATTTTGTATTTAAAAGTATGGTAACATTTTATTTTTACATTGGAACTCTCATAAGAGATAAAATTTTCCCCTTATTTTTAAGTACAAAATTGGGCAAAAAACTTTTTTAAAGTGAAGTTTAAGTGAGGGGAGGTTAAAGTGACGTTTGTGAATATGGGCCTAAATCTTACTTAACATTAAGAAATGTTCTAGAATATGGGTGCAAAGGTACTGGGTCTGGAAGAGCTCAAATTTTTAAATAAATTTCAATTCTCAAAAAATGTTTCAAAAAGACGTCAGGGCCAATCTGTGATGGTGGGGTTTTGTTTGTCAAATTCTCCAAAGCTAAAATACATGTATAGAACACAAAAAATACCTCAAAATTATTTTTTCGCTCGCTCATGAAATAGTTTTCTCAGTTTATAAACCCCTCTGAGAAATAAATCCTCGTCAGTTTATTATCTCTAGCCCCGAAATTTCTTTCTAAGTCCCAGTACACAAATTCTCAACAAATAAATCTATTCTAAAAAATATCCGTCAAATACAATAACGTGCATGAATATTGAATAGAAAATTTCGAAATAAACCATTGATTAATTGTACATGAGTAGTTAAGAAATGGAGATCGTGATGACCTTAAGCCTTTTTTTCCCCTTAAATCATGACTTTTAGGCTCGTTGCACCTTTTCGCAAAGCTATGAGTTTATTACCTGTTTTGAGCTATGACTTTTGATTATCGTTTCTTTCAACTCTATAATCGCTCATTTCAGCTACGAAGGAGAAACTGTTTTCAAAATTTCTGTTATATAAACCAAATCAGCTCAATTTATCCAGAAGACTGTTCTTTCAAAATTTACTTTCCTGCAAAAGCTGTTTTCCCCATTTTTTGTTAGTTCATAATTTGATATCATTTTTGCATCCTGGTTGTTCAGTTATCGCATCTTTTAACAATTCATATTTGGTTATCTCAGACAAATAAAACAATTCATGATTCGATTCCTTTTCTCCCCTGAATTCTGCTCATTCCAAGCTCAAGCATAAATTTTTAAGAAAAAAAATGAACTTTCAGCATATGTTCAAAACATAATCGTGAGCTTATACTTAGAAGCACTTAGCCACAATTTAATTTCAAAATAATCCATCATTTATAAGATGAAATGAATAGTAGAAAATCAGAAGAGCAACAGAGGCTCATTCGCAGCGTCATAGAATAAACGAGAACTGAACTAGTTATATGTATGATGTAAAGCAGGCAACAGCTTCAAAATGAAAGAAAATTTTCAAATATAACTCTCAACTAACATTTCCATAAAAATAGTAGTCACTTCGATATAATTATATAAAATCTATATTATGTACCGCAAATTTGGGCATCGAAAAATAAAATCAAAGTATCACAAAATTAACCGTTTTCGGGGCAAACCCTGCTAACATGACCTTGTTTTTTGCAAATAAAGCAAGTTTTTCCGCTGCCACCATCTGGACAAGATCTAGCCATATGACCAACTTTGTTACAATTATAACAGCTCACAGAAAACGATGATTTGGAGTTATTAGACGATTCAGGACAGTCGCGAGCAATATGACCCATACCTTTACAAGAATAACATTGTTGAGAGGAGTCTGATTTTACACAATCTCTCGCGATATGACCGACATCGTTACATTTGTAACATCTATCCTGCTCTTCTCGGCAATCACGAGCGAAGTGGCCGAATCCGTTACATTTGTAACATTTTTCATTGCCACGTCTATTCATTCTTTCTGGGTGTTCAGAATTCGGACATTCTCGTGCAAAATGCCCCGGACGTTGACAACGAAAACATTGTCCAGATGGTGCTGAATTCATTGTCAATATTTCAACTGCGAGTAAAAGCTGCACAAGACAAATTAAATGATGCAATAATTATTTAAAATTTAAATATGGATGACGATTAACGTACACTCAAAAGAGTCAGAAAAAAAAGGCGAAAATAAGAAAAAAATACAATACTTCGTCCTCACTCCGCCGGCTAAATGAGTGATAAGCAATAGGAGGCAACCATTACATTTTGGAGTAAAGTAAAATCCAACAAGCAGAGGTTGGGATCGATCTGAAGTGAGGTGGAGGATTGAATACTGAGATTTTTTCACTTTCTGACCCTTTGACTATATAGCTTAATGGACTGCTAGAACTAATAAAATCTTAAAGCCAAAGAATGCAGGCGGTACTTTTCGAAAAAGGTACTTTGTGTGAAAACTGAATTTGTATTCAGTTATATTTTCGTGACTCCTAACAATATGAGCAGTGAGAGAACGATATTCTTTTAAGTTTCATTAGTGTTTGTACTTTCACTTATCACCAAAGATCGTTTTTCGTAAAAAGAACGCCTGTTAACAGTGGGTTCAGCGATGTTCCATTTAACCCTATGTATTTCTTATCAGTTCTAGCAGTCCATTAAGCTATATAGTCAAAGTTCTGACCACAGAAAGTGAGCGAGCGAGCAAGCGGGAATCAATCTGATTTAATCGACTCTTCTATGATTGTCCAAAATCAATTAGAAGACGAGAGCTTCGATACGTGAGCATTTTCTTAGGACCCGTGGCCTGTGACGTCATTATTTTTATTATCATTTTTTCATCGTTTAATTTTTGTCTGTCATGGCATTCTACAGGACAAGCGTCTAGGGACACAGTAGGGTAAATTTTTTTGGGTGGTTTTGGAATCCTTCGGAACATTTTGTTTGACTTAGTTTTCAAAGTTATTTTGTGTTTTTATTGAAATTTGGAATTATTTAGAATTTTTGTAAAAAAAAAACTATTTATTTATAGAGGCTGTATTTTTTTTTAATATATTTTTTTAAAACAAGAATCTGAAAAATTTTTAAGTTGTGAATAAAGAACACTGAATGACACTGTAAAGAAGAACAAAGTGTAGTGTTTATGAGAACATGTTCGAATAAACCACCAGAAAAACTTAATTTATCCGTTGAAAATATTTTTAAAAAAATCGGAGTCAACTTTATTTACTTTATATTTAATTCTGACACCAATTACGAACAACTGAGTTCAGATTAAATATAGTTTCATTTGATTAAATCATAAAATAAACTTGAAAAATGTGAGAAAGTAAACTTAATTTATTGAAACAAGAATTAAACATAACTAAGGTCTTATCGCCATATTGAATACAAAGTGATTAAGCGTCGCCTCTTGACCAGAAAACAGAAAAAGAAGAAAGACACAGAAAAAACAAGAACTTGCTGTGGGAAATCTTGATTGCAGTATTACCAACTACTTATTAACTTGACTTGATTTGAACAATAGAGATGGTAATTTGATAAATTAAAGTTTTCGGATATACTTGAGTGACTCTCTTAACTTACCATCTTAATTGCCTAATAGTTTTTCACGTAAGAACTCATGTTGCTAAGCTGTAAGAGGTTTTGTTAAAATATCAGCAACTTGATTGTTTGTTGATACATGAACAATTTTGAGCAAGTTGTCTCGAACATACTCTTTTACCTTGAGATATCGACGTTTGATATGTTTGAGGTTACCATGATTATAGAAGATAGATAATAAGTTACAGGTAGACTGATTATCTTCATACACGGTAACTTAAGTTTTAAACTGAGGAAAAGTTTCTTCAGTTAACCTACTACAATAGAGCATACGACTTGAAGCAACAGCGACGGCTACAAACTCGGCCTCAGTAGTTGACTCAGCAATTACGTCTTGATTTCTGCTGCCCCAAGCGATTGTATTACCAAACTGTTTAATACAATAGCCAGTAGTGGATTTTCGTGTTTTATCTGCTGCGAAGTCAGCATCAACATACGCAACAATATCTTCATCAGGACTTCAGTAGGTTAACACTTTCAAGTCGAGAAGAACTAGTCTAAGCTGGTATTGTAGTCTAAAGACAAGCTCAACTCGTCTCATTGTAACTCTTCACTCAGTCGATGCTCACAACATCAAACTGACACTCTAGTCGTAGGACAAGCCCAGCTCATTTTCATATTCAAAAATTAATACCAACATGAGAACGAGTCCCACTCGTTTTTAGAATGCACAGATGGGTAGAGGGTAGTTCTGGCTTCATTTCCTTTTATTTTTGTCTTTCTACGTCAATTCTGACACATTTTACAGAGATTTTTCGATGTGAACTATCTGGTTTTTTTTTATGTGATTTCTGTTAGGTATCATTCTTATGAAATTACAAATTTGGTTCCAAAAATACGTACCTATTGTGACTGAAAATTTCAATGTAATTTGGAGTTTTAAAATTTAAAAATGGGTGATAATTTTTTCATTTATAATGAGAAAACTCGTTCAAAGGTAAAGTACTCCTATTCTGAGTGTCTAATACCTCTATGTTTGGAGAGTTGTTTCAAGACATTTCATACAAAACCCAAATTTTGGCGATAATTTTTTGTTTCCATTATTATTAATTTTTTATTTTTTTATTTTTTTTTTAATTAAAAAAATATTGTTTTTTTTTTCATTTTTTTCAATTTTAATTTTACGTTCTCCTGATTATTTGTACATTTAGATACAACATATTAAAATTTCAGATTTTTAGGATTTAAGGGGGAGAAATTATGGTTTTTCTAAAATAGGTCCAAAAAGCCCAGACTAGAGTGAGTGACCAAACAAAACGAGCTTCACTCGCCTTTAGACTACTGAGAATGTTTCAGATTTGAATTTAGAGACTAGAAATGTCTGCCACCCAAAACAAGCCCAGCTTGTCTTTAGACTTGAAAGTGTTAAACCTAATGTCGGAGTGTGCTTTAAATAACGAACTACACGACTTACCAAAGTACGATGTAACTCCCTAGGTTTTCCTTGAAATCTAGCTAAGAAACTTACTGTAAAAGAAATATCTGGGCAAGTAGTATTAGCTAGATATAAGAGTGACCCAATAGCCATCCTATACAAATTATGAGGAGGTAGGGGTATTTCTTGATTTTTGGAAAATTGGCAAAAGAGTTCATTGGAACTAAACAGTCACCACAATTTTCTAACTTGAATTTGTGAATTAGGGTTTTGATGTAATCCTCTTGATGTAGACGAAGATTACCAGTGTTATTATCAATTTCAATTTGAAAACCAACATAACAACTTGGGGAACCTAAGTTCTTGACTCCAAAATTTTCTTGGATAGACTTGATAGCATCTTGAACAATTTGATCGTTAGAGCCCATAATTAAAATGTCATCAACATATGCTAACATTATGACAAAATTATTATTATTACTGTAACGAATATGTTCCTCATATTTTAATATAGACGTACATATTTCATTCACAGAAAAATACGTTTTCCTTATTAAGCAAATTCTTTCCCTAACATGTATTGTCAACTGGCAAAAGTACCGTTACTTCCTGCCAACAACCACTACACGTTTTCTAACGGAATATTCGAGTACCTGAACATTCTGGTAACCGAATATTCTAGAAATAATTAAATACCTAAATCAGCAAATCCCTACTTCATACACAACACCATAGAAAACCATATACCTTGACAGGTATATAAACTCTGGTTTTCAGTAAAATAATTGTATTGTAATTGTAAACTTGACACTACATAATAGTGTAATATATTTTATTGTAAATAAACTGGTCAGTCGTATACTGTACCTGCAATATTCATCCAGTCTTAGACTGTGAATGAATACTTGTAAATTTAATATTGTGTTTTAAAAGTAAAGTGATAAAATTTATTGTGTTTCAATTTAATTAAAGTCTTTCATTTAGTTAAGGTCCACAATAGTTGTGGATAATAAAATTCAATTAGTTAAAATAATTCTCGAATACTATAATATTCCTGTGAATATTATCATATATCAAAGGAAGAGGTTAGTTTCCAGTACTAAACCACCTCTTTTGGCTGTTACAATTACTTGATTTCATAAAAATGCAGCCTTGACGTAATAATGGTTCAAAACCCTTACTCTTGAGAATTCTTGAAAATTTTACATACCATGACCTAGGTGCAGTAGCTAACCCATACACAGCTTTATTTAACTTGAGTGTGTAAAGTTTATTGTCGAGATCAATACCCTGTGGTATTGAAGTATATTTATCACGATCAATCTCACTATTGAGAAAAGCAGTCTTGATATCTAGCTGTGTAATTCTTAACTTAAGTTTACAGGCTAAAGAGAAGAACCAACAAATTGTGGTTGCAGTTGCAGTAGGTGAGTATGTATCTTGAGTTGAATATTTTTCTTGATCAACAGCACCAACTATTACAAGGCGAGCTTTAAAAGCTCCATCAGGTTTAATGGTAAAAATCCACTTCCACGGAAGTAGTTGATGACTGTTAGTATTTGATTTTGGGACAATACGCCAAACCTTGTAACAATTTAGAGACTTGATTTCTTGAGTTATTGTTTCCTTCCATTTAGGCCAGTAACAAAGGTAGGTGAAGAGATTGGGCCAATCACATCAGCGTGAGTTAATTCACCTGGTCTTGAAGCTCCTTCACGATCTTTATCGAAATGTTTACGAGTCATTTTTGTTTGGTTACAAAATTGACAATCTTGAAATGTGTCCAGACAGATTGTGTCTGGGACACCAACAGCAACTGAACGAAGATGTATAAATTTGGAGAAGAAATATGTCCCACCCTACGATGCTAAATATTCCCTTCATTCACCAATTTTGTTCTTTGTTCGTCACTTATCACCTTCTTGACTTTTCCATTTTTCCTTTTACCAGTTTTTGTACGATAAACTGGAAAAGAATTCGAATTATTCTTAATATTAATTGAATTTTCTTGACTTGATGCCCCCTTCGATTCCTGCACAATTTTACCAGAATTAGCAGAATCGATATTACTTGATTTATTTTGTTGACTTTTACTTAACTCCATTTTATCGAACTCATCGATCTAGGAGTCATCAACATCGGACCCGTCAGTAGCAATATTAGACCCATTACTATCACTTTTTGTTACCTGATGATTTACTTGATTTGGGGGACTTGACTTGACTTTTATTACCCAGACCACTTTGATCAGCAATTTCTGACGAACTCGGATCATTAGTATATTCCGATAATAAAATTTATTTACCTTTAAATTTTCTTGATAAATCTTTTTTGTAGTTCTTGATATTTTTATTTGTACTTGAGGGGACAAATTGGCATCTATATTGACTTGAAGTTATCTTGATAAGTGGTTTACTCAACCCGACTTCTTCTTGCCTGTGAAATGTAACTTGATTAGACTCGAAGAGTAACTTGATGTTGTTGTCATTAACAAATTGTTTAACACTAATAAGACCATTTGCTAGATTGGAAACTACTAAGACTTCTTTTAAAACAAAGGTAAATATTCTTGACGACGATTCGTGATTTACGGTAAATAATATCATACCTTCTCCCGTAGCTTTTAAGACACTATCTTTGCCAGCTTGTCCCAAAGTTTGTCTTTTGGGAAAGCTCGATAGTTTAAAACTTGGTGACTGTAGGCTACAGCATTATTTGCTGCCCCACTATCAATCACAAATACATCGGTATCTTGATTTAACGAATCTTGATGTAACGAATCTTGATTATTAATTACATTTAAATTAATTAAATGCAACTCACTTGAAACACAGTTCGGATCCGGTTGCAGCGCAGGACAGTTACGTGCTTCGTGTCCGGGTTTCTGGCACCAGTAGCAAACCTTTTTCTTTTGCCGTTGAAGCAATTATCCGCCGTGTGACCATTCCAGCCACAATCCTTTCACCAGACTTTCCTATCTTGATTTTCTTTCTTGATGTCTTGATTTTGCTTCACGGGTGTAGAGGGAGTTGTCTTGACACTTGATTTGTTACTTGATTCGTCGAGAGTCTTATAATTAATATTACTTGACGAAGAACTTGATGTTTCAGCAGGTGATTTACTTAACTGAGGTGTTCAGGGATTCGACGCTGCTTTACATGCATATTCTTGACGCTTTGGAGTACTCTCCGCTGGTTTAGCAGACATCGACTTCTTCCTTTCTACATAATCCAAAAGGGATGTACGTAGCATTTCCTCAGACAAGTCCTCACCCACTCGAGCACATAATGTATCGATTACCGCCTCAAACGAAGGATTTAATTTTTGTATTAACTTGATTAGCCAAAAGGATGGTGGAAAAACTTGAACAAATTCCACTAAACTTCGTCGGGCGGTATCGAATTTGGAAAGAAATAGAATTAGTTCTGTATTTTCTACGTACTTGAGATCGTCAAGGCAGTTCATGACAGCAATCATGTCATGAATCGTCTTGCTACCGTACTGCCTTTTTAATTCTTGAAAAATTTCGCAGGCTCATTTGAGATGAAAAATTAGTGTCTTGATAGGTTGTGCTACATTCATTCGAATCAGGTTCTGCACTTGAGCATCAACTCCTCGGCAAATGTTCTCTGGAAGATTGAGATGTTCTGCACGAGGATATGCGATCCACTCGATCGCATTTGCCGCCACTAAGTCATTCTTGATGTCCCTCTCTCTCATCTTGAAATTTTGTTTTCCCTTGAGCTTTTTGTTATTTCTGTATGTACGCAATGGGATCAACGGAACCATCTGAAATTGGCCCATAGCTGGGTAACACTGATACTGGAATGATGTATTCATAGGAATATAAATGTTGCCCGATGGTGTTTGATTAGCATCGTGTACGTACGAACTTGAATCCTGAAAAGCCCCAGGATAGCTTGACACTTGAGGTGCAGGCATAAAGCCTGCTCTTGATTCTTGATAATTTGGTACTTGACCAAAACTTGATTCTTGACCGACGTTAGTTAGTCAGGGAGGAGGAACAAAATGACTTTTTGGCAACATTTTCTAGAAATCAAGCGCCGCGAATGCATTTGACGCAGAGTTGACTACCATGCTGTCAACATTCGACGACGATTTTATTTCTGAAACACCACTTGAATAATTTTTATTAATATTTACTTGACTTGAATTTGTTGACATAGCAGACGGCAATTTGCTTGAGCTTGATGTTTCTACTTTACTAGACAAACTACTTGACGGACTTGAGAATGACGTAGACGAGATATCTTGACTTAACATAAGTAAAGGTATTATTTTATCTTGATTAGGTTCGATTAATGGTGATGACGATTGGCCAGGTTGAACCTTCTTGACGATCTTTCCAGAGTCCGAGAAAGTAACGGTGATAGTCGGTCCAGCTATGGTACTCGTAGACATCTTGATTTCACCAGCCATATCGGACAATTCTTGAACAAGCGGTAAATCTTGAATTTGTACAATCTCGTCTATTGTATCGGTTGTCACTGTATTCACCACCGGATTAAATGATACCTTCTTGATTTTACTTGATACCTGCTTCTTTTTCATAACATGGAGAGCAGGAACTTGAGAACGGCCTTTACATGTTTTTGGAGCCATAAAAAGACAAAAACGACGAACACAACCCGCGAATTTCTTGAAAAACGAACTTGAAAAATTAAATGATCTTGACTTACAGACTTGAAATTTTTTCTTAAAATTATGCAAACGTAATACTTGACCGATACACACTTGAACTCTGCTATCACTTTATATTTAATCTGACACCAATTGTGAGAAAGTGGCAATCACTAATATGAAAGATTTCACATTAATCGAATAAGAACAACAACCAGCGATGATATTAAACAAACACCATTGAAGAAACACTAAATTTGTAGTCAACACAATAAGTAAAAGATTCAGTTTTTAAGATCTCATTTTATTTTATGTTCACGTAACAACATTTGGAGATCAACTAACTGACAGTTAAAATACGAATATACAATCAGCTATAGTGGATGACGTCACAAGCAGCGACCACGTTACAGCTAAATATATCGACTCTGAGCGAGGTCATGAGGAGCATATTCTCACATGCCTCCTCAAATCATATATGAACAAAAATATATCGTGAATATGTGATTTGGACAAAACAAAGTCCAGTAAAATAACAAATAATATATCGTGGTGAAGCTTAATAATTATAAACGTATTAAAATATTAAAGTATTTGTGTAATCGTGTATGATAATTATCACAGTCAGTATAAAAATATAAAATATATAAAATGGTAAAAATATGACTGTCACAACACATATAAATGGTAAACATATAAATCACAAACAGTTATATTAAATTTAGGTCATTACAAAAATTGACAAATGCATGCTTTGGCAGACCTTTAGTAAACAAGTCACCCAATTGTTGGGACGTTGGAATATACATATAAATAAATTATTTGTCAACGTGTGAACATATGAATCTATACTTAGTGTCTATGTGTTTTGATCGTTTAGAATTCCATCTACCTGACTTTATGAGTCCCAGGCAGCTCTGATTGTCCTCGTAAATCACGGATCTTTTTGAGTGGTCAAACCAAAAGTCATTAATTAAATTTTGCATCCACATTCCTTCGGATGTTGCTTCGCACAAGGCAATAAGCTCACTCTCAGTACTGGAGAGAGCAACAGTGGGTTGCTTCCTACTAGACCAGGAAACCACAGATCCAAATACTTTTACATAATAACCAGAAATTGATTTGCGAGTAGCGACACAATTTTCCCAATCAGCGTCAGAGTAGATTTCTATTATATATTTATTATTATTATCCCTATTATAAGTCAAATTTAAATGTGAAGTAGTTATTAAGTATTTTAAAACTCGTATTAAATACTTATAATGTTCGTGTGTTGCTGCACTTTGAAAATGACTGAAGTAGGATATCGCAAAGCAGATATCTGGACGAGAACCCAACATAAGATACATAAGACAACCCAACAACTGCTGATATTGATTATTCAAATGACAATCCATTCCATTTAAATCACGATGCAATTGTAGTTTGGGTTCGATCGGAGAATGTGTGGGGATACAATCCAAAACACCAAAACGTTTGGCAACAGACGCAATTAAAGATTTTTGATTTATTTCCAAGAGTCCATACTCGCGATCATAATTTATGTTTAAACCTAAATATTTATTAATCATTCCCAGGTCTTTGCACCTAAATTTTTTACTAATTTTATTTTTATTGTCTATTATTAAATCATTATTATTGGAGCTGATGATAATATCGTCAACGTAAGTTAATAAATAAACTATAGAATTTCCTTGTTTATGAATATATAAACAGTCATCAGCTATGCCTGGTTTAAAATAAAATGAAACCAAAATATTCCACACTTTAAGCGATTGTTTTAAGCCATATATGGATCGGTTTAGTAATAAAACATTTCTATTTTTATCTAAATTACATTCAATGCCTTCTGGAATTTCTAAGAAAACTTTGTCTTTAATTTTACCATTTAAGAAGGCACTACAAATATCAATTTGATGAATAAAATATTTAAATTTATTGCTCAAGGCAAGTAACGCACAAACTGTTGACAGTTTGGCAACTGGAGCATAGACTTCGGTGAAATTAAAACCTTTTTGTTGCTGAAATCCACGAGCCACTAATCTGGCCTTGTACAAAACATTACCAGCAGAATCAGTCTTTTTAGTAAACAGCCATCTACACGTGATTGTAGGATCATCCATTGGACGTTTGACCACATTCCAAGTTTCATTGGAAGTTAAAGCATCAACTTCATCTTGAATTGCTTTCTTCCAGCGTTCAGACTCAGAGGACCTCAACGCCTCCTCAAAGGTCAATGGACAATCACTTTCAACAGCATTAGCTATGAAAAAGCACGAATCTATAACATCACCAAAGTCTAGTATATTATTAATTTCTTCATCCACTTCAATACTATCAACATTCGTTTTGTCAACTTCCTTTAATATAGGGTCAGAGTCATCATATTTAGATTTACCTATAGACTCTTCATTGAACTCAACATTTCTGGAGAGATGGATTTTACGTTTAGTCACGTCCAGTAACTTATAACCTGCTGGCGAATATCCCACAAACTTCAATTTATTACTCTTTTTCTCAAATTTATCCGAACTGTGAGTGAAATCCAACATATAAGCGTCGCAGCCAAAAACCCTCAATTTTTTATAATCATACTTCTCACGGTGCCATCTTTCATAAGGAATGTAACTTTTATTGGTTGAACACCGATTTAAAATGTAAGCAGCACACAATAAAGCCTCACTCCAGTAAATTTTATCCAGGCTGCTTTCATATATGAGAGTTCTGGCCCTCTCTCCAAGAGTACGATTCAATCGTTCAGCTTTAGCGTTTTGCTGAGGACATCCACCAACAGTGGGTTCTATGGAAATTCCTTTCTTAACACAATATGCTTTAAACTGTGAATTTATATATTCGGTACCACGATCGCACCGTAATCTCTTTACATTTGTATTAAATTTATTAGAAACCAATTCGTGATATTCAACAAATTTTGACAATACCTCAGTTTTGTTATTCAGCAGATATACAAAACAAAAATTCGAATAATCATCAACGAACGTTAAGAAATATTTCTTGTCATTATACGACACTGGATTTATTATACCACAGACATCAGTATGGACTAATTCCAACGGACTTTTTATTTTTTGTTCATGTCTGTCGAAAGGTTTTTTATGTTGTTTTCCCATAATACAGGGTTCACAAAATATTTCCTGATTATCAGACATGTTAGGAATACGACCTTTATTAGATAACAGCTTGACATCATTATTATTCAAATGCGCAAGTCGCTTATGCCATAACTCCAAAGGATTATTATTTTTATTTCGTGTCAAATTACATGATTCAGTTACGTTATTATAAAAAGTTATTGTATATAAATTTGTTAAATTACTTTTCCTGGTTATAATTACGTTATTAGTTTTGTTACTTATTACATTAACAGACTCTTCCTCAAATACAGACCTACATCCAGCTCTTACCATACATTTGACTGAGAGAAGATTGGTCGGAAGGTCCTTAGCAAATCTAACATTCTTTAATGTGATATTAATTCCATTTTCAGTTTTTAATTTCACAGTACCAACAGCTGAAACAACAAGTTAAACGCCCTTTTTGGCAACCATTATCGACTGAGGTTTTGTCAACATAATATATTCAGAAAATAATGAAATATCATTCACAATATGTGAAGTACATCCTGAATCTAACACAAAAACAATCTTTGGTGGTACAGAAACTTTCGAAATAAGACCCTGATCAGGTACCAAGAAAGTCAAATCGATCTCAGAACATTCATTATTATTATTATTATCGTTAAAAACATTATATGACTATGAATTATTGTTTCCATTATTATTACTATTATTACTGTTCATTTTATTTTTCCCTCTGTTTATGGATCGATCATTATTTTTAGTGTAACAATTTCTAGCTATGTGTCCCTGTTTATTACAGAAATGACATCGAATGTTATTATTATAATTTTGATTCGAATTCTGATTACTAGACGAACCTGAGTAATTATTATTACTAGAATTGTTGCCTTTATTATTATTTGACTGACTACGATTACACTGATCATTAACATTACTATTCCTAAAACCACCATGATTTCTAAAATTACGGTAATTCGATCTACCCTTAAATTTATTGTGATATCCTCCACATGAATTATAATTCGAACTGGAAAAAGCATTCTCTTCACCAGGAACACTTCCTGATGAAGGTTTTGGATTTGATGCATCAGGAGCGGAAGGCAAGCTTCTTGACATCTTTTCGAGGTCCAGTTCACGTTGGAAATTAATAACCTTTCCAATCGCAACTTCCCACGATAGATTGTCAGCATCCTGCATCATTAATTTCAGCGGATGGAAATCACTTGGCAACGATCTCATCATAGTTAAAATACATTGTTTTACAGATGTTGTCTCACCCATTTCAGCCAAACGTCGAGTAACAGACCAAAATTCCATCAAATAGTCCTTCAACTTATCACCAGGCTTAAATCGCATAGAGTACATCTTGGATCTCAGCTCAATCATTGTCATGTCGTTGTCCTTTCCAGCAAGCTGCACAATTGCCTGAAACATCGTTTTTGCCATATCGTAAGTCTGGATCGCCTCGATGAAGTTGTCAGCAACATTATTAGCAATGTAAAACATCGCCTTCGAATTCAGCTTTTTCCATTCCTCAGTACAATTCCTACCCGATGGAACAGAATTATGTACAACACTATATAAACCCTCTTTTCAAAGCAGCAGGTCCATCCGGTATTGCCAAGTACGCCCATTATCTCCGTTGAATGGTTCCAGCATCAATTTCATCTCACGTTCCATTTTCGTTAACAGTTGCACAGCAAACAGCAAAAATTAGCGACGAAAAAATATCACAGGCAGACAGCCAAAAATTACACAAAAATGAACAGGAACAAACTTGACATACAGCTTGAGAATACCGTTTACATCAAGATCAAACAAAGAGAATTTAAAATTGAATGACGGTTACTTCGCAAGTTTCTGCAGCACAATTTTGCTCAGATATCACAATGGCAGCCTCTTCAAGTACGATGACTGGGCCCATAACCTGTGAGAAAGTGGCGATCACTAATATGAGAGATTTCACATTAATCGAATAAGAACAACAACCAGCGATGATATTAAACAAACACCATTGAAGAAACACTAAATTTGTAGTCAACACAATAAGTAAAAGATTCAGTTTTTAAGATCTAATTTTATTTTCTGTTCACGTAACAACATTTGGAGATCAACTAACTGACAGTTAAAATACGAATATACAATCAGCTATAGCGGATGACATCACAAGCAGCGACCACGTTACGGCTAAATATATCGACTATGAGCGAGGTCATGAGGAGCATATTCTCACACCAATTACGAACAACTGAGTTCAGATTAAATATAGTTTCACTTGATTAAATCATAAAATAAACTTGAAAAACGTGAGAAAATAAACTTAATTTATTGAAACAAGAATTAAACATAACTAAGTTCTTATCACCATATTGAATACTGTTGATACGAAATCCCACCTTCTCTCTTTCTTCATCATCATCACGATCATACTGTATATATATATATATATATATATATGTCATACGTACACTCTCATCACAAAGTGCTTCCCCTACCATTCTCGATCCGATAACGCTGTTGCTTCGCCATTTCGTACTAATTCATATTTTATTTCCAAATGTAATTTTAGTCTGCTAATAAATTCTATCGTGAATACTTCTATCTTACTCTTTTTTGTTCCTCGTCTTTACCGCCTCACATCATGGTAGCCATCGCTGTGGTTGAACAGTAAGAGAAGAATAAAATTAAATTATGAAATAGCAGACTGATTTTTTGAAATTGATTCATTGTTGTGGAAAAATTTATATTTTTGAAGTGAATAATACACAAAAAGTGTCGTGTAAATCGAGAAAATTAAAACTCGAATTTTTTAATTAAATTTTTTTCAAAGTCGAAAAAAAATAAAAATGTAACCAAAAATTGTTCCTAATCCAATAACGGCCGACCCTGAAAGTCAAAGAACTACAATTCAGAAAGGACCGCCAATGATACAGAGAACCACCTGAGGAAATCTTCTGCTCCCGTCTTCGAGGACTCTATCAGAGATCGCCAACAACGAAGACCACAAATTTTTGGGCCAACCTACAACAAAATTTGGCGGAGATTACGACGGTGAAAATTGGATTCAAAAAATACGAACGCACACAACAACGAATCAACAAAGAAAATTCATTTATATCAAGGTAATATATGTGTAGTTAAATTATTTTTTACGTTTCTTTTTGATTGTGCATTTGAGGTGGTAATATATAATTTTTTTTTACCTTTCCCTTCCCACTTATAAAATATATGTCAAATTTAATAAACGTATTAGAAAATAAAATAGGCGAGTATAGTATTGAGAAAGAGGAATTGGAGGAATTGTTGAAAAAGTTTGAAGGGGAAAAAGGGGTAGATTTGAAACTTGAAAAATATAATCTTCCTTATTACACGTATTTTACGGGAGAAATAATATTAGAGTCCTTCACAATTGATATCTCAGGTAGAATAGAGGAAATTAGTTCATTTAAATACATCAAAATATCTGATTCAACACCAAATTATTTTTCAAATAGAATATGTAGTTCATTGGAATCGGAGAAAAAATTCATAGATTCTTGAAATAATAAATAATAAAATTTTAAAAGACTAAGAAAACTGGATAAAAAAGAAAGAGAACCAGAAAACCAAAATATTGAATTTAAAGAACAAAATCTAGTAAGAAATATTGAAAAAGAAAAAGTAGAAAATAAAAAATTTATATCTATCACGAATATAGAAGATAATTTATTAGGCTTTAAAAAATTGAAGAAATTATGTCGAGTGTAAATGAAATTAAACCCATTCAGGCTCCATTGGGAAAGGTGTTCAATGGAAAGTATTACTTAGATTGGAGACGAATGATTATTTTGGCCATTAGGGGTGCTGGTTATTACGATATTTTTCGAGAACATGAATTTTTAGAATCGTATATATCCCACATCGATGATTTGAATTTTAGGCCTAATAAGGAAATGATTAACTATTGTAAAATGCAAGACAATGCCAAAGCATTTGTACTTGAAAGAGTTTCAAACGATATTACCAAACAAATACGAGATTGTAACACGGCCATAATAATGTTAAAAAAATTAGATAATATATATGGTACCAAAACATCAGTTACAGCCAACATGGCCAAATCTAAATGGATGGAGTTCAGATTTCAACCTGGGGGAAACATGAGAGGATTTCTTAAAAAATGGGATGAACTAGTTACAGACGTAAGAGATAGTGGAAAGGAAGTAAGAGAAGAGGAAGAATTAGAAAACTTACAACTTGCACTATGCTATGAACAAGCATTAGCAAAAATGCAGTTTGAAAATCTACCCCCCAATGAACGAAATATCGATAACTTTAAACGAATTTTAAGGGAAGATGCTGATCAAAAATTTAGAGATCAGACATTAAAGAAACAAAATAATAATTACCCGAATAATAATAGTAATAACTATCGAAATAATGGAAATGGCAACAATAATAACTATAGAGGTCGTAATAATAATTATCGAGGAAGGAACAATTACAGAGGTAATAATTATAATAACTATAGAGGCAACAATCGAAATTATGGTACAAGTAGTAATGCAAACGGGAATGAACCAAATTCACAACATAATAATAATAATAATAATTCGAATAATAATGGAAATGGAAATTATAGGGGAAATAATTATCGAAATAATGGGAATTACCGTGGAAATAATTATAGAGGTAATAATAGAAATTACAACCAAAATAACCCAAAATGCTATAAATGCGGTCAAAATGGGCACATAGCCCAAAATTGTAATAATAATAACACCCAACAAAATAGTAATAATGATAATACAAATAAAAACCAAAATAATTATCCACCAAAATCAACCCAAAATAATAATACTGCCTCGTATAAAAAAGAGAATCCTAAACAGCAGGTAAAAATGTCCTGCATGGTTAGAAAATACATGAATAATACAAAGGAATGGTTATTGAATAAATTAATAAAGAATAATGAAATAAATGAAAATTATACTCACCTAGAAAACAAAGCAATTTTGGATGAAGCTGCGGAAGTGCACCTAACAGCAGACATAAACAAACTAAATAATATTAAAAAATTTGTCACCCCTGTAAAACTTCAATGTGCGGGAAAAAATGCTTGCTTGTATGCCACCCATACTGGTCAAATGACAATAAAAGTTGAAAATTTGAATAAAATACAATCATTAATAGAATTAAATGATGTACATTAGGTACCTGACTTAAACACCGATATAATTAGTGCAATAAAAATCACAAATACGGGTACAGTAAATATCGATCAACAAAAAAATTGTGCTAATATATATTTTATAGAAAATGGGGAAACTTTGATAACCGCCCCAAAAGAAAATGGAATATTTTATATCCATTACAATATACATAATAATAACAAAAAAAAAAATTAATGATGATGAATACACTAATATAAAATTAGATAGCACTACAAAAATATGTCCAGTAACCCAAGAAAATGAGGATGAATGGGAAGATTTTTCAATTGAACTAGAAATACAAGAAGAAGTCGAAAACCCGTTAGATAATAATAATATAGATTCATTTGAGGGGGGTGAAAATAGTAACAATAATAATGAAGAAAATATACCAAATGATGAAAAATCAAATAACAATGATAATACTGATGGTATAAATGATACTTCAAATAATAATTGTGGCGACTACTGCCACACTACTTCGGCTGATTGCCATTCTCCCTCGATCACCGTCACCCGGCATCGTGGCCGAGTGTATAAGGTGTCGGCTTTTGGTGGCGGTGAGTGAGGGGGGTTTTAGGTGTTTGGCCGGTACGGGTTCAAATCCCCGTACCGCCTGGACACCTAAAGTGGTGACCCCGACGTGATCTGGGGGATGGTAATGCACGCCATCTCTCGGACACGTACAAAACCAATAGCCGTGGTGGTACGTCACACCACCGATGCCGGTATGTGACGGAGCTGTAAGGTGTGCGCCACGGTGCAGTGATGAGGGCAGGCATCACCACGCGCCAGCGTACATCCCTACCCGCAAGGCGCCTCTGTACTGGTTGTCGTATCACGCTCCGCTATACTAGGGGGGAGTGGTGTGGCGACTACTTCCACACTACTTCGGCTGATTGCCATTCTCCCTCGATCACTGTCACCCGGCATCGTGGCTGAGTGTATACGGTGTCGGCTTTTGGTGGCGGTGAGTGAGGGGTTTTTTAGGTGTTTGGCCGGTACGGGTTCGAATCCCTGTACCGCCTGGACACCTAAAATAATAATATATTAAATAAAAAAATGATTATACATAGAAGGCTGGGTCACTTAAATGCACGCTATATCCAAAAATTAAAAAACTTATCTGTTGGTATTCCAGAAAATATGAACTTTAGAGACAATGATTTTAAAAACTGCCAAATATGTTGCATTGCAAATAATACGAGACTGGGGCATAATGGAATGAGAACAAAACCATCAAGGAAATTAGAAATAACATCCTCAGACATAATGGGTCCATTTACACCATCGATCGCAAACCAAAAATATATTTTAACCTTTATCGATCATTACTCAAAATACACATTCGTCATGCCCATAACAACAAAAAATCAAGTGGCAACAGAGTTTAAAAATATGATAATGTCAATGAAAAATAAATTTCCAAATTTTCCCATAGGAACCATCAGATGTGACAATGCAAAAGAATACACTGATGTAAAAATAATAAATTATTGTCAGGAAAATGGTATAACAATGGATTACGTAGTTCCTTATTCCCCAGAGTTGAATGGCGTAGCCGAAAGGCAGAACCAGACACTCATGAGGAGAGTAAGAGCTATGCTCATTGATGACAATCTCGACATTAAATATTGGTCATACGCAATTGTTACATCAGCATATTTATTAAATCGCTCACCAACAAAAGCCAACTTAAATTTTAAAACTCCATATGAATTATTTTATGGTACAAAACCAAATTTAAAGAATTTAAAAGTATTTGGCTCATTAACATATCATCACATTCCTTTTGAAGTAAGAAAACAAAATGCAACTAAAGCCAAGGCAAAATCAAAAAATAAAATAGATCCAAAATTGGCCCCAAGAGCGGAAAAAAGCATAATGATGGGATACACAAATACGGGATATTGTCTGAGAGACCCTTTTGAAACAAAATTGTATATTGCATGTGACGTACGGGTAGATGAGTCTCAAAATATCAAATCTTTGGAAACATCCAACAGAAAGATAATAATTCAACCGGCAAATTACAAACAGGATTTAGGAATAATAAACCCAATAATAATGAATATTAATGTCAATTATAGCAAAACATATATAGAAGATTGTGTCCCAAAGAACTTTAATGAAATTAATAATAATTCTTTTAGAAGAGAATGGGTAAATGCTATCAATGACGAATATAATTCATTAAATGATATGAATGTTTGGGAAATTGTGGATTATGACCGGCAAAAATTAATAGATACTAGGTGGATATTTACAATAAAATACGATGAATACGGAAACCCAAAACCCAAAGCCAGATTAGTGGCGAGAGGATTTAAAGACAGAACTGAGTATAGCATTACAGAAACACATGGTCCTGTTGCATCAATAAGTACAATTAGATGGTTGCTCTCTATGGTTAATAAATTAAAATTGATTCTTGTACAGTATGATGTCAAAACGGCATACTTGAACTCCCCCTTTATAAAATATATTTATGTAAAAAAACCAGAGGGGATAAACATTAACTCGAACCAAGTCCTAGAATTAAAAAAATCAATATACGGACTAAAAACATCAAGTAAATCTTGGTACGATCTACTTGACTATAAAATAAAGGAAATGGGTTTTGTAAGAACAAAAGCAGATAGATGTCTATATCAAATGAATAAAGACAAAGAAAACACATACTTTTTAAGCTATGTAGATGATATTCTGATAGCTTCAAACTCACAAATTGCAATTACAAAAATTAATGAACAACTGAAAAAGTATTTTACTATCACAATCATAAATAATCCAAAATTTTTTGTGGGATTGGAAATAGAAAGAAATATAGAAAATGGAACAATAATACTATCCCAAAATAAACATATAGAAAAAATGATAAAAAAGTTTGGTATTTCAGATATAAAAAAGACAAATACCCCAATGGAAACTGCCCTTAAGATCGAAAAAGTTGAAAATGGAAGGGACGACACAGAATATAGATCGATGATTGATGGATTATTGTACCTAGCCAGACTAACCAGACCTGATATATTATTTCCAGTAAACTTTTTCTCACATTTCCAAAATAATTCAAACGATACACTAAAAAATTATGTAAGGAGAATATTCAGATACGTTAGTTCTACAAAAAATTATAATATAACATATAGATCCGAGGGAGATGGAATACAGGCATATATTGATGCTTCGTATGCCCCCCAAGTAGACGATAACAACATTGACCTAAATAATTTACAGAAAGGAAAATCAATTACTGGTTTTATGATTTTTGCAAATGGGGATTTGGTAGAGTGGAATTGTTCAAAACAGACAATCCATGCTTCATCCAGTACCGCTGCAGAAATTATAGCAGTTTTTGATACTCTCGATATAATAAAGGTAATTCAACACATGAATTTTGAAATTTTTGGGGCAAAAATAATCGTGGATGTAAAGGAGGATAATATATCAACTCAAAAAATTTGCTCTGGTGGAAGTCAAAAGAAATCACGGGCCCTGATGATAAAATCTTACTCGATTTTAGAGGCCATGGAAGAAAAAATAATTAATTTCAGATCTGTCAATTCTGAAAATCAACTTGCAGATTTACTTACGAAATCTTTGGACAGAACAAAATTGGAAAATTTAATTGCAAAAGTTCTAGAAAACACGAATCTTTTCACATAATATTATACACATTTGTTTGAAAAAGAAAATACCCGTCCAAAAAAGTCAAGTCGTACCAAGTCAAACACCAAAGTCCAAACTTGAAACATATTTTACAAGAAAAAATACTCTTACATTGTTCATAAATAATACTCATGAGAAAAATACACTCGAAAATACTTGTCAAAAATAAATACACGATTTTGCTACAAACCCAACAATGAAAACAGAATTAAAATCGAGCAAGCATAAACCTTACAAACGCTAATAATAGAAATAGCATACAACTTTGGACAAGCGTGAGAAAAATACACGACAAAGTCCCACACAAGAGTATGAAAGGAAAATCTGAACAATATACGAGAGATAAAAACTCATTACATGACCTCAATAAAGATAAACCTAATAGCTCGCATTATCCAAAAATAAACATGTCAAACGCCACCTCAAACACAAAAGAGAAACGTAAAAGATAAAGCTAACGGACATCATATATTATCGCTTCATATTATTGCATGCCAATGTATTGATAAAATTGTAAAACGTAACGTTTCCGATAAACAATCGTATACCTTGAAAATCTTTTGTTAATTTTATTCCCTTGTGATTTTTTTTTTTTTTTATTTTTATCATACACTCGTAAATGTTCGAGAATATATTCGAGCACACTTTTCAATGAATCATTTATTAGTCATTTATGTATACGAAAATTTTCAACTTGTCTGGTAGATCGCTTCTTTTTATTTGAATGAAAACGGAACTGCTTATCTACCTTTTTATTCGCAGGTTCTTTATTTGAAATTTTAGTTCTTCGAAAAATACTCGTTATCCATTCATCCAACCTCTTTTTAGGGCTGTCCCTTTTCAAGAATTCACGTACTAAATCATCATCGGCGTGTTCCACCATTCGCTGGAATTCCTGCAATTAATTAAGAAAAATTCGTTTCTCAACCACCTCTTCATTTTTCTTTTTACAAGGGAACTGTTTTCCATTTTCATTGAAAATCTGGTGTAATATCTCATCCTGGTAAATAGATTGAACTTCTTCAGCTATTTCCTGAGTTGAGTCAGTCTCAGATGGGCGAACCTCAGCAGGCGATGCGGAATGGATTTCTTCATGTGTTGGGGCTGTCTCTTCTACTGGCTTTCGGAACTTCATTACAGCGTGAATATGCTTGCATAAGTTATGTTTGATTATATAGTCGTTGCAAGTACAAGAAAACATATGGATACAAACTTTGCACAATAAGCATTTTCTTTTACATTCGCAGTCTTTAGATTCTTCAACAATAGAATAAAACGAATTTTTAGTGCGTACAGCTATCACATGCCATTCAATTTCTGATATTTCGATTACATCAGTAACTTCCTTACTCGAACGATGTCTTTTATTTATATCATTGATGTGATGGTTAACGTGACTTTCCTCAAGTAGAATCAGTCGGCCAAAAACTTTATCACGTAAAATTTTGAACAAAGTATTAATCAATATATCCATACGATGGTTTTTTCTCGAATTTAAATATACGTGTTTCAAAATGAGATGAAATGCTTCCAAGCACATATTAGTATTGAGGAAGGCTTTGGTTCTGTAACAGGATGCCCATACACTTGTTCGATTGACGTAGGTGGAATTGAAGTAATTATAAAATTCGTCGTACTTTACAGATCTTAGTAATTGTAAAAATTTTTGTAATAACGCAGTGAATTCTTTCTCGTCTGGTTCTTCCAAAAGGGTCGTAGTGACGCATATACTTCACATTGTGCTTGTTTTCCTGGAATTAAAACCAATTTCTTCTTCCACGCACGATCAATATGCCATTTACAAAGCGGTCTATAGCTAACAGCAGACATTACCTTCTTCCACGCATTGTAGAAACAGTTTGCATCATCGGACATGAATGTACTTGTATGAATTATTCCTGTCTGTTGTTTAATTTCTTCAAAAGGTACAGCCATGGTCATTTCGTTCACTCTACTACTCACACAGAAGCAAGCGGGAAATCCTTCCCCATACTCATCGAGAGTCATTACTGTGATCAACTGGAAGTCATTTTGATTAGTAGAATGAGTAGAGTCAATACAGATGGTTTTGGCACCGAACTTTTTCAAAACCTCTCTTTGCGTTTTTGTCATGATGATAATCATGAACTTGTCAACATCTAAAATTTTGTGCTCTACACCTTGCTTTTTTAAAACAATAAAATAGGATTGTGATCAAGACATTTGCATTCTTCCACTAATATATCAACGCTCACTTCATCTATCTTATGATATCTTCCACCATGAGCAAGATTATACTTTTGCATGATGTTGAAAAGTTTCTTCTTGTTTAAAAAGTGCTTCTTTTCTAAGGTCGTTGATGAAATAACTTCGTCTCTGATTTCATCAAGAATGTGGTCTAAATGAACACCTTCTTTGATTTTTCCTGTAACATATAAAACGCGAACACTGACATGAACTGGTCTATTTGTTACAATATCTGTAAAGCAACAAAAAATTGGTATTTTATGACCGGAACTGATTGTATGAGTAGTGATCTCTATTCAGAATGGAAAATGAATCAATATATTACCTGCGATCAAACGTTCTTGACTTTCCAGTAAATTTAAATAACACATTTGAAGCTCGTGACAAACGTGTGTCGAACAGTACCTAACATGAACTTTTTCATCTTTTGAACTGAAGGTAGTTACCATTCGAGCTGAACAAGATAAACCTAAACAAAATGATTCATCAGCATACTAGGTCCAATACATCACTAAACGTAATGGAAATAGATTGTTACCAATTTTTGAAGTTCCTTTTGCCCGGATCATACGACGACATTCTTCATCTGAGATTTTGCTTTGATACACAAGCCACATCGATTACAAAAATAATAGGTGATGAGATCTCCATTAGCATTTTTTTGCGGACAACTTCTTTTCACATACTGCGATTTTGAAAGTATTTGTTCCTGTTCTTTCCATTGTATAAAATCTGAAATAGTCCTTTGAAGTTTAGCATTGACCATTCCCATGTGAATGAAAGAGACACAAGAACATGAAAGTCTATGTAGGTATCAGAACTTACCATTTTCAGATGAAAAGGATAAACATTTTGTTTCCACATACAAATGATGAGCAATTTCTAAATGACGATCGTATGCACAGGAAGTATTGCAGGAAAAACAACATAGAAAACATTGGATTTTACTTCGATGTTTTTGAATTTTTTTTACACTGGTAGGCCTACTAATGGAATGAATGTTTTCAATGTGCCTGTGTACATGATGTTTTTTATCAAAAGAAGTTTGACATAGGTCACAGATGAATTGTGATTTGGAATTCATATTTAAAAACATCAAAAATTAAACAATTAGGTAATCCATTTTCCAACTACCATTATTATCAATAAACAAACAAACAAAACAAATGAAGATAACAAGTCCAACGAAGTGTTCCGACCTTTGACTATATACATACTGGACTGCTAATACTGATAAAAATAACACAGAGTCTAATGAACAACCCTTTGACTATATACATACTGGACTGCTAATACTGATAAGAATAATACAGAGTCTAATGAACAACCGGTGAAGTTGAGTCAGACACCCGTATCCCTGTTCAAAATGTTAGTTTACTGGTTTTCTGTTTAAAAATGTTGTTCAGTCACCTCTTCACTGAGCTCATACATTAGCGCTACCTACGAGTGATGAACGGTAAATGTAATTCGATTCATTCTTTCGTATTGTGAGAAGATGAGGAAGAAATCAACGGATCGAGACGACTAAAAACCTATGAAACGAACCTAAACTAAAAACGACATCGAACAGAGACTAGACACACACATTACGAACACATAAATAAAGACACAAGATTCACTAATTACGAACTTTTATTTCCACATTAGAGTAGTGGAGTTGTTAACAACATGAATAACAAAATGCGACTAGAGGCGTATGATTACAAAATATCACAGTCAGGTACAAAACACTAAAAAATCACAGATCACAAAAATATATAAACAGTGTTGCCACCACAAATGATATGTGAGAATAATAGTCACGAGTATAATTTAATTTGCTATAATTCTCACACGTATCTGTGGTTATTCGTTTCACCTGTGGTATTCTACCCAGGCTTTATCTATCTACTTTGGCATCATGGCCGCGTTATATGTTTAATGGGCATTAAACCTTTGTGACGAGAACAACGTTTCTTTTTCATTGAACTAGAAAATTAATCTCTCAAATGAAAGATCCTCATTGTTATTAATAGCCATTTTTAACAATCTCAACATGATAGCAGAGCATTTGGGAAAGTTTTTTCAGTGATTAATTCGTTTTTTCGTTGGTAGTATTTCATTCAAGTGATTGGAATCAAAAAATTTAGAATGTTGTAAGTAATTAATAATTTCGTTTTTCTGTATGATTCGTTTCATTTTGCTGTTCGTGGGATGTAATTCGTTCGCCAAATTGGGGAAATCAATGTGAATTTCGGCCGACATATCCGCTGAAAGTGATTGTTCACACATCCAGTTCATTCAATTTTTTGCCAAATCATTGCTGGAAGAATCAATATGGCGGTAGCTGAAACGTAGAAAATTCGTCAAACAGCAAAGTATCATGTTTTATTATGTTCATTACTTCATATAATTAATCATTTCCCATCCGTTTTTTGTCGTTTGGTTGGATTTGGCCGTCCTTGTGTCCGCTGATTCTGATCATCGAAGCTGAAAAACGAAAGATTGTGAAGCTGCAGGAGTCCAAATTTGGTCATCAGGTTACGTTGGCAGGTGAATTTGGATCGCAGAAATGGTATCGAAAACCTCCGAGGTAAAAACCTTTGAAATTTCGCAGTTTGAAATCATCAGTTTGTTGCTGAAAAATTCAAATCTGAAACCGTTACCAGCAAGTAAAGACAAGAAAAGCTGCTAAATCTGGTATCTAGTTTGAACTTGAAAACAAGTAATTTTGTAACAGTTTTAATTTGAATCAATAATATTCTCGCACATTATGCATTTCCACTAATAGTTCATGTATTTGTTTGCATATATTTCATTTTGTGAATGAATATTTTGGATTGTGGGTTGTAATTCAGTTAGATCGAGTCATTGGGCTCTGATAGAATTTTGCATTTTGGGATTTTAAATTTAAAGTTGAAATTTTGATTTGAAAACGGTATTGATCGTTTATTTAATGATTATTGATCATATTGAAAATTGTTTCTGCGATCTTATGAGCTATTTAGATAATAATTTTGTGATCCCTGCTCGTTTTGATCATTTTTGGATTTGTTGCACTGAACTTGGCGATTATCAATAGAGAATTTGAAATTTAATTTTTGAATTTTGAATTCAGGAGATCGTTGAGAGATACATTTAGAGGTACTTGATCCATTGGCATCAGAGGACAGTTTCTGAGGATTGGTTTTCTGATTGCTGAATTTTGTTTCGCTTTTCTGAAATTAAAAATTGAAAATGTCAAATGAAACACCGAAAAACAAGTTCAAAGGGCAAAATTATGAGGCCTGGAGACTGACGGTGATGTGTTTTTGGGAGGTGAAGGTTTTGCTGAAATTTTAGATGATAAAAAGACTGAATTAGCGGTATACAAGGTGGAATCAGAAAAAAGAATGTCGGAGCAGAAGGAATACATTAAAAAACAGGAAAAAGCGAAAGCGATTGTTTTTGATCGTATGAGTTTTGATATTATTGAGAAAATAAGGGATGCCGTTTCCGTTGGCGATATTTTTGCAAAATTAGACTCTAGATATCGTGGCACTACGCCCATTGACAATATCAATGCAAAAAGACGATTCTATGAGATGAGATTTCGCTCAGGGGGGAATATGCGGTCATTTCTTGATTTATTTTCGAAGACAGTTCGCGAGTTACGCAATTCTGGAAGTATTCTTTCTGAGGCTGACGAGACTGAACACTTGTGTATGGCCATGCCTTCGGATTATGAAATTTCGTTATTAGAATTTCGTAGTTTTCCATTGGAAAAAAGAACTATCGAGGTTTTGCACCGGTTATTGATTGATCGAAACAATAAGCTCTATAGTGAGCAAAAAGAAAAAAGGAATGTGAATTCCAATAATTTCCAAAATGGAAATAATTTTAATAAATTTAATAAACGTTTTGATAATTACAATCGAGGTAATAACCAAGATAAGGAAAAAAGACATGGGTCTAGTGATTCGGGATTTAAACAAAATTTTGAAAGAAAAAAAGAAAATGAAAGCAAAACAGAACCTAAACAAAGCAAAAAAGAAATAAAATGTTTTAATTGTGGCGGTATTGGCCATTATGTTAGTCAATGTCCGTCTGCTAAACCACAAATAAATAAAAATGACCAAAAATCCACAAAAAAAGTGGAAAAAGAAAAAATCAATTATGCGGCGATGGTCCAAACAGTGGACAGCGATTCTGATTCTGCTGGTTCGTCTGGTAATTCCTCTTTGAATAGTTCGTTTGAGGAGGAAAGGCCTTATATTCAATTAACTGAGAAATTCTTGCTCGATTCCGGTACTCAGCAGTTTCTTGTAAATTCCCTTGAAAATATGTATGATGTTCAAAAACTTAATCCTCCGTTGAAACTTGTGTCAGCCAAAAAAGATGCTGTATTTTACGCTACTCATAAAGGTCAGCTTGCCGTAATGTTGGAAAATAATAGGCGTCAACAGGAGATTATTAACTTGGAAGATGTATATTATTCTGAAGAGTTAGAACATAATCTGTTTTCGACAACACGTTTGACACGAAAAGGTGTGTTCAAAGTTGTTATGTCAGGAAAAAAGGCGCATATCTACGTTAGGCAGACTAAACAAAAATTAGCTACGGCGTACAGTAATGGCAGTGGACTGGTTTTAGATTTTGAGAGGATGGAAGTGATACAAAAAGGTGAATGTGGAGCTATGTTTGCTGATGAGGAAGATGAAAATAGAGAGCTTGAAAGTCAACAGACAAATTGGAGCGACTTTGAGGTCGAATTGGAAGTTTTGCCAGAGTGCGATATAGATACTCAAGTCGACGTGCGCCCGGGACCGCAGATTGAAAACACAAAAGAAAATGAAAAACAAAATGAAAATACGGAACAAGATAAAAAAAGAGAAGAGATCGACGAGAGTAAGCAGGTTGTTAGCTCAAGTCAGGCATCTCAGACTTCCCAGGTGAAGTTGTCAAAAACAACCCAAATGAAACAATTGTGGCACCGTAGATTAGGTCATGTAAATGCGAAATATTTGAATTACTTGAGAGAAAGCTCAGCTGGTTTTCCAAATTTGGTATTTAAAGACGATGATTTCAGAAATTGTGAAATTTGTCTGTCGGCTAAATCCTACAGATTAGGCCATCACGGAATTCGTCTAAAACCCAGTAGGAAGCTGGAAATCGTATCTACTGACATTATGGGACCATTTGTTGAATCATTTAGGGGTGAAAGATATATCATAACGTTTATTGACAATTTTTCCCATTTCACTATCATTGTGCCAATCGAAAAAAAGAGCATGGCAAATGAAGAATTCAAAAAATTTTTTATGAGAAATAAAAATAAATACCCTGAGTCACCTATCGCAGTGTTGAGATGTGACAATGCTCGTGAGTATACAGATCGTAAAATGAGAGATTTTTGCGATGAGCATGGGGTTGAGCTTGATTTGGTAGTGCCATATTCACCTGAGCTGAACGGGCTTGCTGAGCGGCAAAATCGCGTGATCAGCGAAAAGACGCGTGCATTGTTGTTCGACTCGCAGCTCTCGATGCGATATTGGTCATTTGCGGCAACCACATCTTGCTATTTGAGTAATAGAACACCATGCAGGAGCAATCCAGATAATAAGACTCCACATGAGATGTTTTTTGGTCGTAAACCGGATTTAAAAAATTTAAAAACTTTTGGGGCTTTGGCTTACAAGCACATTCCGATAGAAGTGCGTAACCAATCTGCTGTGCGCGCCAAAAAGAAAGGCGAAACGCGAGTGGACCCAAAATTTATGCAGAGGTGCGAAAAAAATCTGCTTCTCGGTTATACAAATACAGGATACTTCACAATTAATCCTGATACAGAAAAAGTGTCAATAAGTTGTGATATTAGGTTCGACGAAAATAAAAATATAAAAGACATAGAACAAAATAAAATAGAAAAATTACCTGAGCCGTCTGAGGAGTCGTTTAGTGCGAATATTCCTGTGATAGCTGCATGCAGGGTAGAGAAAAACACAGACTTAAGATTTCTAGAGGACTGTGTGCCTCAAAAATATTCAGAGGTTGAGTCAAATGCGTTCAAAGATGTATGGAAGAGAGCTATGGTTGATGAATTCAACGCAATGACAAACTTAAAAGTTTGGGAAGAAGTTCCTAGGTCCAAAGGTTGTAAGACTATTGACACCAAGTGGGTGTACACCGTGAAACAGAATGAAAAAGCTGAGTATGTGGCAAAGGCGAGACTTGTTGCTCGAGGATGTAAGGACAGGCATGAGTATCAAATTGATGAGACATATTCTCCTGTTGTGTCTCAATGGGTGATCCGATGGGTGATCTCATTGGCCAATAGGGGGGGATGGTCAATGACACAATTTGACGTGCGAACAGCATTTCTGAATGGTGAAATTTGGCGTCCTATGTACCTATCCTTACCACAAGGCTATGTTCCGGAATCACAAAATATTATATTGAAATTAAACAAATCAATATATGGTTTAAAGACCTCATCAAAGTCGTGGTTCAATCTTTTAGACGAAAAATTAAAAGAACTGGGCTTCACCCAAAGTAAAATAGATCGTTGTCTTTATTATAAAGGAAAATTTAATGACAAAATAGCTTTTCTGGCCGTTTATGTCGATGACATTTTGCTTGTAACAAGTGAAGGTAGTTGGAAGACTGATATTGTCGATCGTCTTGTAAAAAACTTTGATGTGAAAATTGAGTATAATCCTAAGTGTTTTGTTGGGTTTGAGATCGAACCAATAAAATGGTAAAATTATCTCAATTTGCCTATATTGATAAAATAGTTAAAAAATTTGGACTTGAGAATGCCAATGGGCAAAATACGCCCATGGAAGTTGGTCTAAAAATAAACAAAAAAGAAAAATGAGTAGATGATCGAGAATTTCGATCTATGATTGGTGCATTACTGTACTTGGCTCGAGGTACGAGACCCGACATTGCTTTTGCAGTGAATTATTTGAGTCGTCGCCAAGGCAATTCCACACCTTCGGATAAGCGGAATGTCAGACGTATAATAAAATACATTTCACATACTAAATCATACTGTCTATTATACCAGTCAAAAAAGGAAAATCTGGAAGCTTATGTAGATGCTTCATATGCCCCTGATGTGAGTAACACTGACAGTGACATTGTGGACATTGAAATAGGCAAGTCAGTGACTGGTTATGTAATTTTTGCTAACGGCGATTTAGTTAGTTGGGCCGTTAGAAAACAACGACTTATGGCAGCATCCTCTACCGCTGCAGAACTAATAGCTTTGCATGACTCACTCGACGACCTGAGGCTAATTCGCCTTGCTCACTCGTTATTGCTCGGCGAAGAAGGTCCAATTGATATATTTGAGGATAATATTTCTGCAGAGCACGTCGCAAAAGGAGGGGAAAATAAAAGAATGAAAGCACTCATGGTCAAGTGTTATGACATTCTGGATGCTGTACAAAATAAAGAAATTCTGATTAAACGGGTTGCTACATCCGAACAGCAGGCAGACATTCTAACAAAAGCGTTAGACAGAAGGAAGCATCTTGAAGCCGCCTCGAAACTGCTCCTCGTTCCCGATATGTTTGACTCTCCCTAATGTTGTCGTTTAAATTAAAAAGATACTGTTCGCCGCTGAGGGCAGCTTTGTCTACGCCCATTTGGCCCCTTGGCAGGTTAGGGATGATTTGTGTACCCCTCGCTGCAGGGGAATCAACGTATTCGGAGTTTGGAAGCGTCAATGGTGACAGTTCTCTAATTGTCGTTTGAGATCGATATTTAATGTATTCTAGTGGGTCTCCGATTGCCTGTAATATATGTGTTACTTCGACGATTCAAACGTTTGTTGAATTGGTTTTGCCTTATTTTTTATTTTTTAATTAATCAAAGTTGCTATTTTTGTAACATGTATTTATTTTTAAATATTATATTGCTCGTTAATTGAAAATTTTTGTGACTAATGGTAACACAACTGTGATAAAATGTTTTAATATTAGTTCGTTTTGTTGTCTAACTGAAACTATAGACATAATTTCATTTTCTGGTAACATAACTGTGATATATTTGTAACGTAATTATTTTTGTATTTAAATGTCTAGTCAATTTTAAAATTTTTAGGCTGTATCGAATTTTTATTTCTTTTGTAAATTTAAACAACGTCATAATTTAGAAATAAATGTATTCTCTACGTAAAGAGCTGTAGGGGGGTGTTGTTCAGTCACCTCTTCACTGAGCTCATACATTAGCGCTACCTACGAGTGATGAACGGTAAATGTAATTCGATTCATTCTTTCGTATCTGTGGTTATTCGTTTCACCTGTGGTATTCTACCCAGGCTTTATCTATCTACTTTGGCATCATGGCCGCGTTATATGTTTAATGGGCATTAAACCTTTGTGACGAGAACAACGTTTGTTTTTCATTGAACTAGAAAATTAATCTCTCAAATGAAAGATCCTCATTGTTATTAATAGCCATTTTTAACAATCTCAACAAAAAACATAGAGTTACCTGATCCGCATTTAACTGAATCAATTACAAATTTCTATGTAAAAATTAGAATTAGACATATTTGTAAGAATATTTTGCAAGTAGATAAATACATTCGTTATACAGCAACAAAAAATATTATTTTTATGCATCAATAAATCAAATTTTAAATTGATTTAACTGAAATTTTTGAACTTCTGAGTTTTATAAAACTACAACATTACCAATTTAATTCATAATTAAAAGCGATAATTGTGGTAAGAAGAGACCTAGTCAAGGGAAAAGACAATAAGTATTGATAAATTTGATAATGAACTAACATTTTGAACCGGGATACGCCTGTTTGTTTTGAACACAGCTTTTTATCAGTATTAGCAGTCCAGTATGTATATAGTCAAAGGAACAACCGGTGAAGTTGAGTCAGACACCCGTATCCCCGTTCAAAATGTTTTACTGGTTTGCTGTTTAAAAATTGTTGGGGTACGATTCCGTCACTACCTCACAAACACGTAACTGTACATTAATCAACACTGCATGTAACACATTATTACATTTATTCTTTCTACATGTGGCGACACTGATCGCCAACATAATATTCTTTCCGCTACTGCTCGACGGAGAATGTTCTCCGCTCATCAGTCGTACTAACGTTATCAATAAACCTTTTTTAAAGATGAACGTCCGTACTTAATTTTCTTGGATGAAACGATCAAAACTCACATCAACATGGTAGCCAGAGCTGCGTACCAACGAAAATAAGTGCGGAAATCGAAATATGTTCGTGTTAATCGTGTAATTTGTTAAATGTAAAAGAAGTTTGTATTTCACGCAAAGTGGAAAACTTAGTGCCGTGCGATACCTCCACGCAAAGTGGAAGGAAAGTTAAAAGTTTGTGAACGCAAAGTTTGGTTCCAGTGATTAAAGTAATTATCCTGGAGAAGTTGAAAAAATCGTAAACCAAGCAAATCAAAGGTAAAAGTTAAAATTAATGAAAACTTCAGTGAAATCTTGGGCGCCGGTTAAAACGTCAAAATCGAGAGTTTGGTGTAAGCAGATCAGGTACGAGAGAATCCTGTGGTTTGGAAAACCAGCTTGCAGAGTCAAAAACGGCTGGCAGTTGTTCGTACTGTGTTCCGAAAAGGAAATCGAAGTCAAAAAGTCGAAAGTCTGAAAGTTGCAGCGTCGAAAGTCTAAGTCAACTTCGCAGAGAAGCAGTAGAAGAACACCGAAAATGCGAAAAGGAAATTAAGATAAGTAGAAATTTAAAATAATTAGTAATAATTGGTGTGATTTATTCAAAATTAATAATAAAATCTAAAATTTCAGTGAAACAAAGTAAAACCTTCGAATATTTTCATGTTAACTCTCATCCAAAATTAATAGGAAAGTTGAAACTTGAAAGATATCAGTGGTAACTTTCAAACTTTATCTCGTTGGTCGAGAGTGTCGAAAAGGGAAATATTTGTTGAATGAGATACATCTAGTATAACAAAAGAAAAATAATTGTATAACCATTGACTTGAGTGACAGATTTTTCCTGCTCACGATCTGCAAAGAGTATTTTCAATCGATAAAAGATAATGAATTATTTTCTTTTCAGCAGTAACCTTTTGTATTTCTGTTGAATAATTTTTACCTGAGATTTAATTTATGTTTTAACGTGTTCAACAGAATCATTTTTGTTCTGGAAACAAGATCAAAAACTAGACCAATTCGATTCAAAACATTTTGGCGATAAAGTACTAGAAATTTGATCACCGAAAAGAAGTAGAAACAACGGTGGAGAGATCAAATCATCGTCAGCGGCAGATTTTGTGAGATCTAATTAGAACATTAATTAATTATTAAGAATTATAATATAATATTTGACTTGCATTCCCGATTGAGCGGCTAAGACTGTGTTGTGCATAATCGTGCGGTTGAGACCGTGTTACCCCCTAGAATTAAGTTCTCGTGTTTCTGAGGTAGGACTAATAAGCCCCGATAGACAAAAAATTTAATAATATATCACGGTTTGACACTAAGAAGGTATTTGACGGGAGGAATTATGACGCCTGGAGGACCATGATGGTCTCCACACTTTATGCAGAGGGATTATACCCGATCATGCAGGATACAGAAACGGAGATACTATTTTTGGGATTAGATTTAAACAATTTTTTGAACCTGAGTCTAGTAACGCCAACCCAGCGACTCGAATGACATATTTCCAAAATCAGGAAAAGGGAAAGGCTCTCATATATCAGGGATTGAACAACGAACTAATCGAGAGAGTTAAAGACCCTCAAAACAATAAACCAAATTTTAAAAGTACTCGATGAGAGATATAAAAGCTGCACACAGGTCACGTACATTAATGCAAAACAGGCATTCCAAAGGTTGAAATTTAACAGTGAAGGGAATATGAGGAGTTATTTAGATGTCTTCTCGAGTCAGCCCTGAAAATAAGGACTGTGGAAAACATTTGGACAAGTAGAAGGAGATAAAACAGTCCTAATCTCATTAAACATGGACTAACGATATGACTAGGCTGGAGTTTAATACTTTAAGTCAGGACCAAAAAACAATTGAAACACTCCATGCCATGTTAATAGAAAGATCGGATAGGTTATATGACGAGAAAAAGTCAAGAAATAATAATAATAATAGATTTTGTAATTTCACCAATAATAATAAAAATCAGAGATTTCAATATGGAGGAAATTACAATAGATATAACTATATAAACAGAAATCAAAACCATAGTCAAAACCTAGATCAGGGGAAAACAAAATATGATAATAAGCAACAAACAGAAACGTCTCAATATAATAATAATAGCTATGAAAATAAAAAATATGATAACAACCAAAATCAAAATACTTTGCCAAATTCAAGTACACTAGTTTGTTTTAAGTGTCATGGCAAAGGGCACATAGCAAAGGTATGTCCGTCAAATAAAGAGGGTGCAAGACCCCAAAATAAATTAGATGGTCCTGCACAAAATACAAGATACGGACGAAGTAACACTAATAATAATAATAAAAACAAAAAAAGAAAATGATGTTCAGTGGTCAATGATGATCAGATATAGGGATCAAGAACCGAATAATAACACAAATAATAAATTAATAAACCTTATAACTTCGAAAGATACAAAACAGGAGTCAGATCCTAATTATATTCCCCTAACAAAAAGAATTATGTTAGATGGTGGAGCTGTTGCCCACGTCATATCAGACCTGTCGAAATTGTCCAACCCAATAATGTTAGAAAAACCCATTGAACTGGAATGTGCCATTCAAGATACACTCCTGGTAGCTACCCATATTGGTACAATGTTTATTAGAGTGGAAAACTCAGAACGCAACCAGAAAGTCATAAGACTAAAAAAACGTACACTATGTACCGTCCCTCAACGTAGACCTGATGTCAGGAATTAAAATAACAGAAAATAGGACACTAGGTATAGATCAAAATTTCTCTGCAGAACATATATATGTCAGAGGAACGAATGAAGTAGTCTTCTCAGCCCCAAAAATAAGGGGGGTATACATGGTCAAATACGAAATTGTGCCGGAATCCACAGTCAATATAATAGAAGATGAAGATGAATTAAACAAAATATGTCCTTATAAAAATGAATCGAATAAATTGGCATGCATGCCTAACGTAAATTCCCAAGACGAATGGATGGAATATGAAATAGAAGAGGAAATTGTTGAGGACAGTCAGGAGGAAAGTGAAGAGAATAGAGAGAACACAATTAATAATAATGAAAATGACAAAATAATAATAAGTCATAATGACGAACAAAATAATAACCAAACCCAAAATAGGGAAACCAGGGAAGATGATAGAGAAACAAATGAGGATGTAGGTATAAACACTAATAATAACACTATAGATAATGACATAATAAACAATAATCAAGAAACTAATGAAAATATAGGGGAGTTAAAAATAGACAAAAAAATGATATGGCACAGAAGATTAGGACACTTATCTGGAAAGAATTTAAGATTCTTAACTAAAGTCTCAAGAGGTATTCCTAATGGAATAATATTCCGAGATGATGAGTTTAGTTTGTGCGAGATATGTGTGAAAGCCAATTCAAGAAGGTTAGGGCACAATAGCACCAGGACCAGACCTGAAAGGAAACTGGAACTCGTTTCATCGGATACAATGGGCCCCTTTTCACCGGGTATATATGGTGAGAAGTACGTGTTAATATTTGTGGACCACGCCACGAAATACACCTTCGTATCCACCATTGAAAAAAAGTCAATGGTGTGTGAAGAGTTTAAAAAACTTTATATGAAACTAAAATCAAAATTTCCTGATCATCCCATTGCCACCCTAAGGTGTGACAATGCTAAAGAATATTTAGATTCACACATGAGGACATTTTGTGAGGAAAACGGCGTAAGTCTCGAGCCTGTTGTTCCGTATTCACCAGAGTTGAATGCGATGGCCAAAAGGCAAAATCAAACGATTATGGCTAGAACTAGAGCTATGCTGTTTGACTCCGATTTGGATTTCAAGTTTTGGTCATTGGCCGTTCTGACGGCGGTTTATGTCATAAATAGGTACATAGACAAAATCCTACGTAAGTTTGGTATGACGGAATGTAATCCGACAACCACGCCTATGGAAACGGAACTTAAAATAAGAAAGCCAGCTAATGGAATAGACGACACTGAATATAGGGCCATGATTGGGAATCTGCTATATGTGGCAAGACTGACCCGCCCAGACATTGCCTTCGCCGTCAATTACCTATCACGGTTTCAGGCATCCTCAAATAGTGAAATTAAGAACTATGTTCGTCGCATTATTAGGTACCTTAAAACAACAAGGGACTTCTCTCTTGTATTTCACTCTGACCAAACTCAGATTAAGGCATTTGTCGATGCGTCGTATGAACCCGACATAGACGATTCACCCATAGAAATAGAAAATTTGGAGAAAGGGTGCTCCACAACAGGCTATATGATTTTTGTTAACGGAGACTTGTTAAATTGGGCCGTTCATCGGCAGAACTTGGTTGCAACATCGTCAACTGCAGCCGAATTAATTGCGTTGAATGACGCACTGGACGATATATACGTGATCTGGAGACTCACTGAGAGCGTTTTCTCTGTAACTGACTCAGTGCAGGTGTATGAGGATAATATATCCGCATCACGCATTGCATCTGGGGGAGGCCAGAAACGCTCTAGGTCTCTAGCGATCAAATGTTATGCAGTTTTGGAAGCTTTTCAAAATAAACTAATTATGTTTAACGATATTAGGTCTTCCGATCAAGTCGCTGATATTTTAACAAAAGCACTGGATCGAAAAACATACCAAAATATTGTTATGAGAATACTCCGAACAAGTCAACCTTTTGGCCAATAGTCTTAAATGACTCAACCCGCAAAATTTTTTTATATTTGGTTTTGGACTGCGGATGGGCGTCGGTCTTTTAGCGCCTATCGTAAACCGAGCGGTCCATATGTCGTTTCACAATTCATCTCACAACGTTCAATAGGTTCCCCGTCGCTGCTCTGCCTCTCTTATTGGTATCAGCATTCCCTAATATATACCATTGATTCCCACAATAGTAAATTTATATTGAAAACACACGATTAATTATAAGGATATATATATATATATATATAATAATATTATCTCTCTACAGCTGACGATGAGGAAATATTGATCTCTCCGACGGGTATTTTATATATGTTAAATTAAAAATCACACAATATTTATAAGATGTGACACTAAAACATAAGGTTGAATATATACCTCATGTTAACACTTACACGATATATTTAAGTTAAAACAAAATTTCAATATATATACTTATACACATTTTTATTGTATAACACTATACTAGTCAACGACATACCTAAATTTTTTGTTTTACCATTTTTTATATATATATAGCAATTTTATATGACACCTATATGTAATAATTTTTGACTGCTATTGCTTATTTCTTGTTTATGTTTGTTTTAAATACATGCAATATGTGATACATTTTTACTTATATGTTCGTTCGTCCGTTTTGAATCGCAGGAGGGTGTTGGGATACGATTCCGTCACTACCTCACGAACACGTAACTGTACATTAATCAACACTGCATGTAACACATTATTACATTTATTCTTTCTACATGTGGCGACACTGATCACCAACATAATATTCTTTCCGCCACTGCTCGACGGAGAATGTTCTCCGCTCTTCAGTTGTTGTACTAACGTTATCAATAAACCTTTTTTAAAGATGAACGTCCGTACTTAATTTTCTTGGATGAAACGATCGAAACTCACCTCAACAAAAATATACAGCTACCTGATCCGCTTTTAACCAAATTAATTACAAATTTCTATGTAAAAATTAGAATTAGACATATTTGTAAGAATATTTCGCAAGTAGATAAAAACATTCGTCATACAGCAACAAAAAATATTATTTTTATGCATCAATAAATCAAATTTTAAATTGATTTAACTGAAATTTTTGAACTTCTGAGTTTTATAAAACTACAACATTACCGATTTAATTCGTAATTAAAGGCAATAATTGTGGTAAGAAGAGACCTAGTCAAAGGAAAAGACAATAAGTATTAATAAATTTGATAATGAACTAACATTTTGAACAGGGATACGCCTGTTTGTTTTGAACACAGCTTTTTATCAGTATTGGCAGTCCAGTATGTATATAGTCAAAGGTTCCGACCAATTCCGAAACTACCCGAAAAAAATTTATCCTACGGTGTCCCTAGATACTTGTTTCTACAGGGGAATCTTCACCGCTGTAAAAAATTATATTATTTTGGAAAGACAAAATTAGGTAAATTTATATTGATTTATTTATATCATCAACTTACTGCTGCTAAATAAAAACATGATTTTAGTATTTGTATTGCTAAATCAACTGAAATCTTTGACTATATAGCTTAGTGGACTGTTAGAACTGATAAGAAATACATAGGGTTAAATGGAACACCGCTAAAGCCACTGTTAACAGGCGTTCTTTTTACAAAAAACGACCTTTGATGATTTTTAAGATTTTATCAGTTCTAGAAATAACAAAAAATCAGAAACAGCATACCTACTACATATGAAATCGATACCAATTTCATTTATCGTGTGGTAAACAAGTCAGAAATATGAAAAACTTGTACTTGTGGCAGCACTGTATCTTTAATTCAGATTCCGAATACGCAGGGACATTTGATTTTGGTATTCTCTGCAATTGGAAATCCTACTGACTGTTAAATTTGCTGAAATTTTTCAACAAAATTGTAAGAAATTGTTTGTCAAGGCTGAAAAATCATTACGGAAAATCATCTACTTTGTTCTGATTCAAACAAAATGACTTGGAAAAATTATCAGAAATATATTTCAAAACGAAGAAATTCGTGATATTTCAACAGACACCATCAACTTCTAATCACTTCAAATGTTTATAGGACAAATAATGTACCTACTTGAATCTTTTACAATAACTACTTATTTCAGGTATTTTAAAAACAAAAAATGGCAAAATAAAAGCCAAATTTTCATAAATGTCATCCAATTGTTTATTTTCATAAATTTTCATATCATCTGAAATTTATTCTAAATTCGAAAAACATTTTCTCCGATCAAATAAAAAAAAATAAATTTTCACTCAAATAACGTATTTTAGCTCATTTAGGACTCGCTCAAGTTCTTAAGGTAGTTCAAGAAGTTTTTTTTGGATAGCAAATCAGCGAACGATGAAACTATTTACCTAACAGCCGAATTTTTCAGTTTAAGAAAACCTTACTTCAAATTTTTCAAGAAAAAAGTAACTCTATCCAAAACTTACATTTTCACATTCTGAAGAGTTTGTCGATTAATTTAAATCATTATTCGAACGTTTCACTCATTAATTTCAGACAATAAATTGGTATAGCGTTCTAATATTTCACTAGTATCTGCTTATATTGTTAGGAGTCATGAAAACATAACTCAATACAAATTCAGTTTTCACACAAAGTACCTTTTTCAAAAAGTAACGCCTGCATTGTTTGGCTTCAAGATTTTATCAGTTCTAGCAGTCCATTAAGCTATATAGTCAAAGACTGAAACTGTGCATTCTTTTCGGGAATTCAAAATTATCGAGAGGAATTGCGAAAGAACTATTGATTGTAATGAATTGAAATTTTGCAGAGATATCGAAGTATGTTAGTTTAAGATTCTGTGAAAATTTGGCTGAAATCCTAGGTGTGATTTTCGAGATATTGCTGAAATTCTGTTCAGATTGAGTGATTTAAATGATATTAAAATGAATTCAACTTAGTTGCGGAATTTCAGCAATATCTCAAAAACCATCCAAATTATTTCAGCCGAATTTCCACAAAATCTTCAACTAACATACTTAGATGTCTCTACTAAATTGCAGCTCTCGATAACTTTAATCAAATATGGAAAGAATAGAAACTTTAGTTCTGTACTTCTGAAGTCCTGAGAACTGTGAATACTGAATAATGTTTTTCATCGTATACTATACCCTGTTATTTTCTTCATTATTTTTAAAGGCGAGTGCTTTGAATTCACAATAAAGATATTCATTTAACATATCTAAATTTCCCATGTCTCATTACACGAAAGATATCCCGCCGTAAGTTGATTAATCTCTAATTTTAATTTTCTGCTCCAACTTTGAACTTTACTGATTAACTTTTTCTATATTGTAGGTTATACATTTGAATGTGCATTTGCCCAATGGACAGAGGATATACTTAAATGAAAATAATGCCATTGATCAAATTAATAATCCAAAAAATACAACATTATTGGCATTTTTCAAGTTATGTTCCAATGACACATTTGCCCAAACACTTCTTCATTCTGAAGTACCTTCTTACTACATATGGACTGGTAATTCATTTCAAAGAAGAAAACAAGGAATATCTGTACCAGGTAATATAGGTACTGTAAAGATAATGAAAATTTTAAGTTTTTTATTTATACTGTATGTAATGGATGTTGTTTATAGAACATTCAAATATTAAATTTAATGCTGCTATTGGCCAAATGTACAATTTTAGTCCACGAGATAGAGAGTGTTTTTTCCTAAGGCTATTACTAAACAATGTTAGAGGTCCGATGTCATTTAGGAGTCTTAGAACTATCAAAAATATTACTCATACATTCGAGGATGCATACCGAGCTAGGGGTCTTCTAATTGATGACAACCAATGGGATGATACAATGAAAGAATCAATATTGTTTGCACATCCAAGCAAATTACAAGAATTATTTGTCTTAATTGTGGTATATGGGTATGCATCTGACCCATTGCGATTGTGAGAGACATTTAAAAAAAAAACGAGCGATGATATTTGTTATTATCTTGAACAGATTGTACAGACAGTCGTTGAATTTGTGATGATATTTTTAATACATCTCTTCTTGACATTCAAGACAAACTTAATTCTGCATCTAATGTTAAAACTATGGCTGACTATAGTTTGCCTACTCCAAATGCCAATTTGTCAAGTACAGTCACTAAAGAATACTATAGAGAGACACATGATCGTAATATGTTGGAGAACATAGTAAATGAAAGGCATAAGAAGCTGAATATTGAACAACAAAATATTTTTGATACAGTAATGACAGTCATTGACCTCGGTTTAGGTAAAACATACTACTTAGATGCGCCAGGAGGGACAGGTATGATATATTTCAGCCATAATTAAGAGTCCATGAACTCACTAAAATAATTTTATATTGTTTTAAAATATTACTTTGAAGATAACATGGTGAAGGTATTTTGAATGATAATAGGGTTAATATTTTCAAAGAATTCTGTGATAATATTTTTTCAACTATTTAAAGAAAAATGTTTTGAAAAAATTTTAAATAATTTAATAATTGAAATTATTATAATATTATATACCTTAGAAATATATTTATATGTTTATTATAATAATTCTATTTGTTATTTCCAGGAAAAACATTTTTGTTGAATTTATTGCTTTCTACAGTTACTCTTACAGGATGTATTGCACTTGGAGTAGCATCTTTGGGGATTGCAGCTACTCTTATACTCAATGGTTGTACTGCACATTCAGCTTTCAAACTTCCTCTTAATTTAGCTACAGTAGGATCTTCTACAGTGTGTAATATTGGTAAATCAAGTACTACAGAATGTATTCTTCGAGAGTGTAACCTTATAATATGGGATGAGGTGACAATGTCACATAAATATGCATTTGAAGCATTAAATAGAACTCTTAGAGATATTAGATCTAATAATTCACTTATGGGAGGATGCACAATGCTTTTAACTGGAGACTTCTGTCAAACTCTACCAGTCATTCCCAGAGGTAATATTTCATATGTTACCAAGTATTATTCATTATTCATTGTTTATATATTGCATAATATGGTCATATAGGTACAAGAGCAGATATAGTAAATGATTCTTTGAAGTATTCTGTATTGTGGCCTAATATGTGTGTTTTACCGCCACTCAAAACTAATATGCAGTTTAAAATATCAGTCAAATGAATTTTCCAAAATACTAGAAAACATTAGAAATGGTCCGTTGCTTAAATTATTTTTTTTTTTGTAACATTATTATAACCAGTAATCTCCTTGTATATTAAATTATGTTTCATGTTTATAGGATTATATCCACATGTGAATTCATATATTGATGTAAATAATATATGTTCTGTGGTTGAGAGTTTGGATTCATTAATTGATGTAATATGGGGTAATCCAAACAACATTGTTGTTCAATCCCGTGAGTGGATAAAAAATTGTGTGATTTTATGTCCACGGAATGATGAAGTGAATGGAATTAATCATCTGAATATCGCTCAAATAAATTTAAAGATTTATATGTCGTAATATAGGTATCCAAATTTCATATACTGGTCCTAACCAACCTCAGTTAAATGGTGTTGCCGAAAGGCAAACAGGACTATAGTTGAACGTGCCCGAGCTATGCTAATCGAGGCCAAATTAAATGTAAAGTTCTGGTGTTATGCAGTGCGTACTGCCTGTTATATTTTAAATAGAAGTCCCACTTCTGGTAATAATTTAGATAAAACACCAGCTGAAATTTTTTTGGACAATAGGCCTAATGTTTCTCATTTTCGAAAGTTTGGTTGTCTAGCATATAGACTACTGAATGTTAGAGGAAAGTTTGATCCAAAAGCGAAGAAGTGCATTATGGTATGCTATGCTGATGTAGGTTATGCACTGTATGAGCCTGACTCGTGGAAGATAGTTTTCTGTCGGAATGTAGAGTTTGATGAGTTCAAGACTATTCAGGATATTCGTAGTGAGAAAGGTGAAGCTAATTTGGAGTCTGTACCTGTGATTAGCTGGTTTGAAGAGCTTGGTGATATTGATGAACCCAATAATAGAGTACTAAGAGAAGGTGCTCAGCAACATGATTTGGGTCAGATTCAGGATATTTGTGAATTGGAGGAAGTGAATGAAGATGTTGTGCCTGAGATTGGTGTGAGACCAGTTAGACAGATGAAGCGACCGAGATATTTGGATGATTACGAGGTGAGTGTAGCTCTGGCTACAGTGGATGAAGTACCAGTGAACTATGAAGAAGCAATGAGAAGTGCTGAAAAGGAGAAATGGTTAAGTGCTATGAAAGAGGAAATGAGAGCAATGTATGAGAATGAGGTATGGGAAGTAGTTGAAAGGCCAGAGAATGTTAAAGTGATCGACTGCAATTGGGTGTATTCTTTGAAAGGTAGAAATATACAGAAGGCAAGATTGGTGGCAAAAGGATTCATGGCAGATGATGCACTAGGAGAGAGTGTGTACTCTCCAGTGGCTAAGATAGTGACTGTTCGAATCTTAGCTAGCCTGATTAATGAGTTGAATTTGTCAGTTGCTCAGATGGACGTGCAGACAGCTTTTCTGTATGGGACAATTCAAAGTGATGTCTATATGCAGCAACCTCAAGGTTTTATTAAAAATTCTGATAACGTTTTAAAATTAAAAAGATCCATATATGGACTTCAGGGTTCCTCAAAGAGGTGGAACGAATGTTTTAATTCATTTATTTTAGAAATGGACTTCAACCGATCAAAATATGACGATTGTTTATACTTTAATTTTAAAAATAATATTAAAACCTTCATTCTTGTCTATGTTGATGACCTTATCATTGCCTCATCTTCTAATGATGAAATTTGTAAAATTAAAAGGTGTTTGTCAGATAGATTCAAGATGAAGGATTTAGGTAATTTAAAAACATTCCTTGGTATACAATTTTATCATGATAAATCTAAAGGAATTTTGACTCTCACTCAATCTGAATATATTAAATCTATTTTAAATCGTTTTGAAATGAGTGACTATAACGTATGTAAAACACCTGTGGAGTCTGGATTAAAAATAAGTCGTAATAATGACATCTCCAAGGAAACAAAAAATCCTTTCCGTGAATTAATTGGCTGTTTATCTTATATTGCTCAGTGCACTAGGCCTGACATAGCTTTTGCTGTACATGCTTTAAGTTGTATGCAAGAAAAAGCAACAGATGAAATGTATACATATGCAAAACAAATTTTGAGATATTTGAAACATACTATTGATGATTGTTTGGTTTTTAAAAGATCCGAGAACTTCAAAACTATAATCAGTTATGCCGATGCAGACCACGGTTCAGATATTAATGATCGAAAATCTATAAGTGGTTTTATGTTTAAAGTGGGCAAAAATCTTGTTCTCTGGGGGGTACGCAAACAAAAAAGTGTTGCTTTGTCTTCTACAGCCACCGAATTTATTTGTCTGTCTACTGCTGTTGCTGAGGGGTTATGGCTCCGTGGTGTACTATTGGAAATATTCAAAGACTTTTCAAAATCATTTACTATTTTTCAGGATAATATTAGCTGTATATCTTTAGCAAATAGCCCTGATGCAGCACAGAAAGCTAAGCATATAGATGTAAGATACAAATATTTGTGTGATTATGTCAATAAGAATATTGTAATTATTAAACATATTTCATCTAATAACCAAACTGCAGATATTTTTACCAAAGCCCTTGGCCGTGAACTATTTTACAGACATAAGGATAATTTGTCTATTGAAAATAATATGAACTAATTTTTGTATTCAATTTTGTTACCATTTCTGACGTTAAAATCACTTTATGTTTTGTATTTTATTTGTTATTATTGTTTAAAGAGTGATTTTGTATTGTTTAATAAGGGGCTCAAGTTATGGGGGGTATGTTGTAATTTAAGCGAAACGATATTATATGTATATGTCTAGATAAGATAACTTTCGCCCGCCTGACTATTTGTACTGATGATATTACGAGTTAGTTAATAAACGGTTTTTAACAAAAATTTTAATGGCACAAGTTCCAAATTGATGCGAATGATATTCTAAAAGATGTAAGTAAATAATGAATAAGAAATATCAGTATTTGAGACAGAACTACCAAGTTTATTTAATGAGACAATGAAGGATTTTACTCAATGTTTCTTCAATTTAAACAAATTAAAATTAAAAACTATCAGAAGTTTCAAGTGCTAATTAACAATAAATGCTCAAAAAGTTTTCCGGCAATAACATAGTAACTTAAGCCCTGCAAAAATTCTCTTCTAACTTGAACTAATTGGTGAGGAGTGATATCTCAACAACATTCTATGATGGCATTCTATAGGGCATGAGTGCTCTCATATGACTGTCCCAAGTAGTAAATTTTTGTTTTCAATTGGCCCCATAAAAAAATCACATGAGGCCAAATCTGGTGATCGTGCTGACCATGGTATATCGCCGTAACGGGAAATAACTTGATTCGGAAAAGCTCTCTGTAAATAATTTTGGACCTGATAATTATTGTGGGCAGGACAGATATTCATATGGCACAGTATCTCGTTGTTCTCACCAACTTCCAAGATCAGGTCAATGATTTGCCCTTACAATAAATCAAAAAACTGATCACTATTCAATGTGTAATTGTAAAAGACTGGCCCAGTAACATGTCTACCTAACAGTCCAGTCTACACATTAATACATGTGGGTATTGGGTATGATGTTCTGTAACAACATAGGGGTTCACTTTTTCCCAAATTCTGGAATTTTGGAAGTTTGATTTATATTTTAATATGGATGAGCCTTCGTCTGTAAAACAAATTTGTTTACCAAATGTCCCTATTAGCATTCCATCGATCTATCATTTCTGAACTGAACAATACTCTTTTTTTGAAATATGTGGGATGAATTGGGATGTAGGTATCAACGTCAAGTGCAATATTCCTCAATGCCCCCTGGCACTGCTGCAACCCTATTTATTTTAGTACATATATTTTCAATCATAGGTACGTCTATAAGTTTAAAGTTTTACTTTCTATGACTTATTAAAATAATTGTAGTGTCCCTTCCTGTAACTACATGTCTAAATGATTCAGATCATCACAAATATATAATGATCCAATTTCTGTAATTTCTTCATTTCTCGAAGTTACACGTTTGAATAACTTGATAGGTATATTTACCTACTTACATTTATTTCATTATTTTTGAGTGAAACTTCGTAGATTTTCCTTCAAACAAACTACATCTTTCTATTATAAGAATAAAATGGTTTTTAATGTCGAGATGTCTACTGAAGTACGATTTGATGATGTTTTCTCAACTTTGTCTATTATATTAATTAATTAAAATCATCCCTTTATTTAACTTTAATTTCCTGGATAGTTTGCTGCCCAACCAACCGCAACGTCTACTGTGATTCTGACGTCACGCACTTTTTGGTGTGAACAGAGTATATTTACTAATTTATTAGATTTTTCTATTTTTCTCGACTTTTTTTTTTACGGTACCTAATTGATAATCAAGATTAGCAAATCAATGAAGACAATTCTAATCCAGTTGAGAAACCTATTTTAAAAGTCGCGAAAAGTTTCTGAATTCTAATTTAAATCTTCTTTTGCTATGAATATTTATCTAGTTTTTCATGTAGATACCTATATGTATGATATGACATTATGTCAAATGTTTTAAGGATTTATTTTTCTTTTTTCTCTAATGGAGAAAGTAAGACACTTTTAAAGCGAGTAAAATGATTTGTATTTAAGCTACTTAGGTAGGCTACTCGTAAAATTAATTATAATAAACGAAAGCAGAACAAAATTAGATGTCAGTGTGATGAGTTTTAAATATTTAAATAAAAATTAGAATTTTTGGCAGATAAAGGGAAGTCGAGTTACCGAAAAAGGTATTCACAATTTACCCTTCACCTCTTTTGCGTTTCACTGCGTCTCAACGAATGATTCTCCCAGGAAACAACCTAATTAAATTTAACTTCATCTCTATCTTTTTCAATTTACTGAAATGTTTTGCATTAAAAATTCATTTTTGATCTCGATTAAAAATGTCGATACTTTATCCGGGAGGGGGTAAGTGGGATTATAATAAATTTTTATTTTTGAGGTTCACATAAACTAAATATTTACTGGCTATTTCACGGAAAGAGGATATTAAAACAGAATTCAAATGATAAAAGCAAAGGTTGCAACTGCAAAGAACAAAATAGCCATCACTTTTTTTATACTCAAAGAATCTTAAACAAATACAAGAAAAAAATTGAATGTGCTTAACTGAAACTTTTGAAAAAAATAAAAAATAAAAAATATGTTTCATTTTGTGAAAAATTTTCGTAGCTACCTTGAAAATCTTCGCCATAGAAGAAATTTAAATCGAAATTTTCTTCCACACATGCTAAAACTTTGACCATTCGTAACTCTCTAGCTTTATTATGCTCCAATCTTTCAGTGCAAGCAGAATGGTATTCTATAGAGTGGCCAAAAAACGTGACTTTGAAAAAAAGCGAATTTATTATCTGTGGTTTGTTTTCTATATAGTCTGCCCACTTAAATTCATATTCATCTTTCTTAAAGTGGTTTGTTTCATTTATTCGGCAGTGTGGAGTAAAAGTTGTTTGAACTCCTATGCTGTAGTACAGAAAATATCTAACACTCAAAGCGAAAGTTAGTGGAAAGTGGATTTGGGTTCCATTTGCATGGCCAAACAAAAAAGGGAGAAAGGGTTTAAGCCAGGAATGAACCTATATTTTGTGGCGTTCTGTATAAGAGAAGACTGAAAGGAAGGTGGGAAAAAAAATTCAGATACAAATTATAACTTATTTTAACATCTGATCCTCCCTCCATGAGGAAATCCTGTCAACACCCGTACTCAAAACGTATTTCATAAGTACTTACATATTATATATTGTATTCATGTTGCTGTTGATCACTCACGCGATCAATGTTCAATTAGTATTTACAGGAATGTTTTACTTAGAATTTATCTGTACCTATATCCCGTAGTTAAAGATTTTTGGTGGACGAAAATTAAAGTTTCACCTAATTTTCGACTACAACCAAGATTATTTTCAGTTGAGGATTCACATGCTTATGCATATATTTTCATATTCGAGCTATCTCTAGGAAGGACCTTCGATAAATGAAAAATTTTAAGCAGTTTAAACCAAGGATGATGAGCAATTCAATAAAGCTTAAACTTATGGCTTTTGCTTACGACCTTCAAAATATACCTTATGTTTATAGCTTATGAGGTGATTGGCTTAAGCTTATGGCTTATGACTTAGGATTATGCTTATAGCTTAGAAAAATTTAAATTTTCAGATTTGTGAAATGGAAAAACGGAAATTTCCTGAATGCAGACTTTAAAAAAATGAAAAAATATGAAAAATATAAATTCCATAAGCTAGGTAACTACTTCTGCCAAAAAGAAAAACTAATGGGGCAATGCCTCTTGCTCTCTAATAATTTCAGTTTTTCTTCAAAAATAAAATATAATACTTGATTATTTTCCTTCTCCAATTTTATTTATAGTTTTCGTGTAAATTTTTCCTTTTCGTTCCATGCGACCCTGTATTTTTTGAAGTAGGCGTCACTGCTTTTGATGAACAATCATTTGAATTTATTTGAATAATAAAATTTTGGAGGAATATTTAAACAACCCTCCATGGCCTCCGTGCGTACTCCCATGGGCCCCCTAACCCGATTTGATGTAAATTTCAATATTTTTACGGTATGTCATCCTCATCCCGTCTACCGTTCTACGGCGAAGAAAATTCTCAAAAGAAATTAAAATTTAAATAGCGTTAGAAAATTTTAACACATTTAGAAAACATATTCGTCGCAACACTGATTTTCTCCCACCACAATTTCCTATATGCGGCGACCTTGGTTTTTCATTCTTTTACTTCTTTCACAACACAGCAAAACTGAAACATCCGAACTTGAAAAATTTGGTTTGAGAAGAGGAGTTTACTACAGATCAAAAAAGTACTGAGTACGGAGTACAGTTAGGTTAGACAACATCAGCCGGTGATAAGCTATGGTTGAGTGTTGAACGTCTGCTCTTGAGTTTTTGTTCTTTCAATCCTTTAATAATAACTTTAATCTTTATATTAACTTACATCTGTTTCGTGAGTAAATTTCAATTGTGAATTCTCTGCGTGTTCGAACATTTTGTCAAATGTTTCGTTGAGTCGACGAAAACTTTTCTGTAGAACCGCAGTGAAAATGACCACTTCTCAAAACGCTACAACAGCTAATGGGAAATTGATTGTTGTTGCAAATCGCTTACCTTTTGTTTTACGCCAAAATGAAACCACCGGAAAATGGGAACGGAAAGCTAGGTGAGTTACCACTTTTTGATCTCTGAATGCGCTATTGTTGTTGAAATGTATAATGCTAACATACTTCGTAAATTCTACCCGTACTGAATGTGTCGAATTTTCTGGCTTTTTTTTTCCCTTATTTAATGCGTTATCGTATTATGTTAAACAATGAACGAATGCAGGATTCGTGTGGGCTGTTAATACTGCTATAAATATCTTGCCAATTAGTTTTTTCGTAAAAGTCCGATCTTGGTGTTAATTACAAAAGATGTGCAACCTTGAATTCGTTTTATATTGAGAATGCAGAAACTGGTTTTATATCGCTGCAATGAAAACTAGTCCTATTAGGTGACATTTCTTCCCTTTCGTTGTGAAAAAATATTATATTTAATTATTTATGTTGAATGCATTCTAAAATTCTCGAAATTCATATAGGTAATACTCTACGTTGTCTCTTGACTTCTTTCAATATTTAAGGTTGCCGAATTATTCATGACGCTCAGTCGATAAAACGATTGAAAATCTATTTTAGATACGATCTATCATCAGTATGGGGTGTTCACTTAACACTTTTTAACGTTTCCTATTTCTAGTTGTGCTAACCATTCCAGCAAATTTTTAAGCGTTGTATGTCATTGCAATTTGTGAACGAACTACATAACACATGAAACATTTATTGCAGAAATAAGTATCGCCATCGGACGACTCAATTTTATTAGTTTTGGCGGCCGAGCGGCTAAGTTCCCGCCTCACAACCTCGATAATGTGTGTTTGAATACTGGGGAGAACCGAAATTTTTAAAATTATTTCTAATTAATAAATCGAAACTAGCGCGAGAATCCTAGTGATGATTCGTAACATAGTGGCTGATAAAACGGGGAATATAAAAAAGGTACAAGTTACTCATGTATATACGAAGTATATTACTTATTTATCTATGATCATCAGTGCCAGATTTACCTAGTGTGCGGTCGAATGGAGTGGAAAATTTTTGAGCTCAAATTTTATTTCCTTTGTTCTGTTCAGGAAATATGGAAATGAATAATTGAGTTAATATTATAATTATAGGATTAATGGTTATGGGCGACAGTAAAAAATCGACAGTAAAAATTTCGAACATAATCGCATCTGATGCCTGTTCAGCATTGCCTATCATGTAACTTATACGAGCGCTAAAAGGGCGACCAGTATATGGTTCTTGCCTGTGAAGTAACGTAAGTTTTAAACAATTTGTAGAAGTCTGAACTGATTGCGAGTTGCGACACCATCAAAGATTATTCGCATTCATTTGCACATAAAGAAAAATTTTCTAATCTTAAATTTACTTTTCCATTTCTTTTTTTGATGTACAAGCTATGGTCATTTTATCTGTGTTATGTTAATTATTCACATATTTCTTCTTCATTTGAAATGAAATGTTAATATTGTGAAAGCGTGTAATTTTATTGTAACTAGAATTTCTCAATTTATCAAGAAGGGACAAGAAAGGTATGTCATTAACTTCGTTTAAAATGGTAGCTTATTTATTGAGATAAACACTTTGTTTTGGTGTACTGTGTTGGTTTATAATTTTCTATTATACTCTTTTCATTTTTCTTTCATGCTGCAGTCCTGCCTTAATGGTAAATTAAAATTTGGAAATTTTCCCACAATTCATCTTAATTTTGATTTATCATCGAATGATGTTCATATTTTTTAAACACCAAAATACAATTTTTATTGAGGTGGTTTTTGAGTCCATCTCTGAAAAGGAACGCTGTACTCGAAATAACGAAAACATTAGTGGGTTTTTTGTCTAGTTCGAATTTCGAGTCATTTCCTTCTATTCGACGTTATTTTCGCATTGTGGGTACAGTAAGCTACTCTAAATTTATTCTTCACCTTCAGCCCCAGTTCCGTTTCTCTCATATATTTTACAACTGCTAAATAGTGCTGATGCAAGTTTTCTTTCGATGTTTTCTGTCTCCTGATTTTCGTTTACGCCAAAAACTAACTACCTCTTACCATGTAAAATTAAAAACTGGTTCAGTATTTTCAAATTGTTTCGTTGGAAATTGATTTCTTCTGATTGATGGTCACATACTGGCCTTAAATCTGTAATCTGTATTCCATAATGCATACTATCTACCTTTTTTGTTTTAATTAATGGAAAATCTTTTGGAACCAGATTTCTAAATGCGTGGTTGAATGTATTGTGTACCAATTTTAAAGAAAAACTTTGTTTATCCTATAAAATGCCCTTACCTTTCATTCGTCTGGTGGGCATGGAGATGGATGAGATGGAAATTTTGAGCATGATGGTAGTAATTTCAGATTCGAAAATGAATTGAGAATTATTTTGTGTTTTTTTGTTAAAAAGTAAATGCTGTCAGCTTGGGGGGAGGAGCTTGTAGTTCCTCAACGTCTCCCTTTTACTGTTATTTTGGTTCTTCCTCAGGCAAATATATATAGTATTTTTCTTGATTTAGACTATGCTTCAAACATGTTTCTGTTGAAGTCTTTGACTGTATATAACTATATGGACTGAGCTTAATATGAGTGGTGGTATATTTCGGGTGAAGGCAATATAATAAGTATCAGTGGCGGAATGTGATTTTTATTATAAAAAGTTCAGCAACTTTCCCATTTATTGAATACTGAAAAATTTTTATTTTGTTTAAAATTACTTTATGTTGCCCTTGTTATCAATCTTTCAAGCATGAAGAATGTCAAAAATCACCGATAAAAAGCAAAATCGGAGCGATCTTATTCTTCTAATGATACCTATTTATAAGAGATATCTTGCCTTCACATTCTTATCACTATAAACAATCCGTATAGTTATGAATAAAAAATTTGTTACTGAAATTGGTGGTTACCTTTCTCACGTTTACAAACTTTACTTTTACTATCTTCTTTGTAGTTCCTTCATCGATGCTAGTCATAATAAATGTGTACAATTCAGTTTCTATTTCAGAATTTTTATGTTTCCATTTATTAATTTCTAGCGCAAAAAAATACCAGTTTCTATTTCTCAATCCCTGAAACTTTCAAAAATAAAGATCATAAAAAAAGTAATCAGATTTTTTTATTCCCCTTGAAAGAATCCTGACAAAGCTACTACTTCTCAGTTATATTTAACTTTTGTACCTGTTTGTTATATAACAGCGAGCAATGCCGTAGAATTAAGGCTAGTCACATAATAACATATGAATGGTCAAAATTTGTTTTTTTATATATCTTCAATTTTTATTGTATGGTTTTATTGCAGCTACTGAAATCTTTATTAAATATACAAGTCATTTCACTCCTTATACCCTATCACTAAAATTTCTGTATCATGTCAGTTACTTCCACATTTTGCCACTACAGCGCCCTATGAGTTTGGTATTCCCAGAATTTCCATTTAATTCCATTGTAATCAATGTTATCGAGAACTATTTTGAAAGAACCGTTGCTTTTAGAAAGCTGAAATGTTTTAGAGATATTGTCATATGTTAGGTCAAGATTCTATGAAAATTTCATGAAAATCGTACATTTGATTATGAAGATATCGTCAAAATTGTGTAAGATTAAATGAGCTCAATCAATTCTCAAGAACCTTATCTACGATTGAGCTGAAATTTTGGTGAATCATTTTGATTCGTTAGCTTGAGAATCTGTGAAAATTTGTATGAAATTGTATGCTTGGATTAGGAAATATCGCTGAAATTCTGTTTGGATTTTGTGATTCAAATCTAGTTGAAGAATTTCAATATCTCTCAAACCCAATGTACGATTTTATCCAAATTTTAACAGATTCTTTAGCCTAAGCATCAAAATGATTTATTAAAATTTTGGTTCAGTCCTACGTTTGGTTCTTGAGAATTGATTGAGTTCGTATAATTTTAATAATTTAATTTGACATAATTTTAACGACATCTTCATAACCAATTGTACAATTTCGATTAAATTTTCACAGAATATCAAGCTAACATGTGGCAATGTCTCTGCAAAATTTAGTTTTCTAAAAGCAATGTTTCTCTTAAAATTTTGTATGAAACTTGAATTGCAATATAATTAATATAGAATTAATGTGAACACTTTATTGAATTATAAGTTCATTTTACAAAAAAGTAATGAATAAACACCAATTCACTGTTCACAAATTTTATTAACAACCACCATGATAGGCGAATTTAAACGTTCCATTGTAAAGATATGCTGAGCATCTCACAGCCTCCGACCAATATTTGTTATCCATCTTAGCATGCAACAGCATCGTGCGAGCCTTCTCAACCAATGTTCTGTTGAAACGCTTAGCACGGCCATTCATCTGCGGACAATACGGGACAGTATTACCAATAACAATGCCAAGTAGCTTGCATTGTGTTTTTAGTCGCACGTTCATATACTCAGTGCCATTGTCGCATCGAATTTCATCAATGCCTCGACCAAACATGTTTCTGACCCTGGCCTCATAATTGAGGAAGGACTCAAAAACCTGTTCTTTGTTCTCAAGCAAATAAATTGTTTCAAAAGCAGTAAATTCATCAATGAATGTTAACACATAACGTTTTCCATATAAACTGGTAGTTTTCATCGGTCCAATAAGATCGGTGTGAATTAATTCGAGAGGACGAGAGGTTTTAATTCTTGAACTATTATGAGGCAATTTACATTGTTCACCTTCCACACAGGACTTAAAAAATTTTTGTTATCATAATTGAAGTTTCCTATAATATGGCCTTTGACATATTTTTCATTATTCCAAAGTTTGGATGCCCCAACCGTGCATGCCACAGATTAACATTTTCATCAGATTCATTTATGTATGATTTTGAAAAATCTTTTAAAAAGAAATGAACATTATATAACTGTTGTTCTGATGACTTATTATAATTTATGAGCTCACCAGTTTCTTCACAAACGAGTTTAGCATTGCCTTGTGTGTCAAAATTTACACTAATCCCTGCCTGAGTGAGCTTTCGGATAGATAGAAGGTTGGTGGGAAATTCTTCAGAATAAAACACATTATTAATTGTGCATCTCTTGCCCATTTCTGACCAACATACAATAGTACCCACCTTTGTGGTGTACACGAACATATTATGTTTATAAATTTTTATTTTAACAGGATTCTTTAACGTTATACTTTTTACGAACAAACTATCATCATTTACGTTGTGATTAGTTGCTCCAGAATTGATCTTAAACAATACCTCTGTCTCTGAATTCGACTTATCTGACAAATTATCAGAACACATAAACAAAACATTATCATTAGAACCTGATCTATTATTATTAGCGGACGATGACCTCAAACTACCATTCAAATTTTCAGACAAATTAGCCTTATTACCATTATTATTATTAATTCTACAGAACCTATCAATATGACCAAAACGATTACAATTTTAACATTTGACTTGTGGGCGATCAGTACCACGATCATTACCAGAATTATTTGCCTTCAATCGGCAGTCACGACTAATGTGACCTGGTTTGCCGCAGTTAAAACATTTAAAATTACGATTAGACGAAGAATAATTACTATGATTAGAATGTACGTTACCAAAACGTTGATTACCATCTCTTTGACCATTATTTTGACCATTACCATCGTTATGTCGACAACCTGAACCAAAATTACGATGACCAGCACCATTTGAGTTATGACCATTTCCACTGGGTTGACCAGCAATCATAGCAGACTGAGATTCTGCAACTTTCGGCGCTGATGATGGACCTTTCACCTTAGTGTATTCGTTCAGCAACTTCATCTTGACACTTTCAAGATCTGGATTATCTTGATTTTCCAGAATAGCAACCACAGTATCGTAGGATGATGGAAGTGACATCAGAATCTGCTCCACTATATCCTGCATCTCGAGATTAATATTCGCAGACTTCATCTTAACAATGAGATCCTCAAAACGGTGCAAATGTTATTCGAGATTTCCACCTTCTTTTAATCGCAAGTTGGTGAATTCTCGTTTCAGCATAATTCTGCTAGCGGTACTGGACTTTAAATAAACATGATCTAGCTTTTCAATGATTTCATATGGCTCAGTTATATCTTGAGCATATGAAAGATGCGAATCGGCAAGAAAACGAATAATCAACGACATACATTTATCAGCTCTTTTACAATAATCACGATTAATACTACCGGCTTTTTCTCGTTCTAGCAAATCAGCTAAACCTTCGCCTTTAATTGTGATGAATAATTGAAATCCCCATCCTTCATAATTGGATCCGCTGAAACGGTTGAGACCACCACTTCATTCCATCGCATCCAGCTCTGTATAAAACAGTACAGCTGGTTCCATAATTGAGCAATTAAAGCTAATTATCAACAAAAAACATGAAAAACGAAAGTGTGCGAGAACAATAGGAACAATGGGATCGCATTCCAGTACAAACTTGCCATCAAATGGCCGATCAATCACAAAGATGAGATCACATGAAATAAAATAAAAAACGACATTAATGACTAGATTTACACTTGAGACGCAGTGGCGAGCGAGTCTGGGCCCATAACCTATTGAATTATAAGTTCATTTTACAAAAAAGTAATGAATAAACACCAATTCACCGTTCACAAATTTTATTAACAACCACCATGATAGGCGAATTTAAACAGACAGAATATCATATCACATTCTCGCGCAACAAGTTCCCCCTGTAAAGCAAGTATTCAAAATTAAACTAGTTATTAATGTATCAAAGTTTTAACACAACAAGCTGTGATAGAAAAGTAATTTTTCAAAATTCGTGATTATTCCTTGACTTTCTAGCGTATTTTTTTTTTTTTTGACATGAAATGAGAAAACTAACTGGTTCTCAGTTAAGATTTCATCCAAAAATTATTTTGATTAATTTATCAATTAATTTTATTTTTTTAAATTCAAGAAAACTTTTGATGAAAAATGAAGAACTATCTTGGTTTTCAGTCTAACTTTCGTCATTTCCTAAGGAATAAAATTTTTAAAAGGAATAAAAACTTTGAGTTTCCACAAAAAAAAAAAAAAAATCAGGTTTGTTGTTAGAAGACTGAAATCCGTGACAATTTTTTTCGTTTGATTATTTTTTTCTCTGCCTCACTGAAACGTGACTGACATTTGCTGGGCAAGTTATGTTTAAGGAAAGCACCCTTGCACTACGCGTGAGAAAGGGAAGATGCCGGCCTGCTTGTACAATCCTTTACCATCCTTATTTCAAGATCACGAAATTTATTCTGTTAATCCTTCGTCACCATAACGAATTTTCTAAAAAATCAATAACTTCATTTTTCACCTACATATTTTCAGAGTACTCTGAATGGGTTTAAACTTCGACTATTGAAAGGCTGTCCAAGGTAAAAAATCCATCCATTCGTTACATTTTGCGTACCTTATAATTACAAATTAGCGTGTTATCCGTTGTCGTGGTCTCCGTAATTGATCGATTTTCTTTCATAAATAATTTAAATCTAAATTATCAATATACCTAAACCTTCTTTTCTTCCTGAAATTACTGACCACATATTACTCCGTGTCGGAAAGTTTCGGGTCGAAGTACACGTGGAAAGTTGATTTATTCTATACAACTTTGATATGTGCCCTCGAATTCTCTTTCACTAGTTGTTCTAAATTATTATAATTTTCTTGCTTATTATTAAAATTTTGACCCCATTATCCCATTTTACTTTGATAACCGTAATATTGCGCAGATTTTTGTTGTCTCTCGGTTTTTCACCTGCGTAAAGCGTTGGCATCCTTACTTGTGAACCTACCAAAAAATTGGCTAATTGCCAACGCGTCTTTTTTGTTTCCTACGGTTATAACTAAAAAAAAAAAAGTATATATTTGTTAATATGTGTTGGCTTATGTGGAAGCGAAGATGTTAACGTCACGTTTATATGCCTTTATGCCCTTACAATAATGAAATCAATAATTTGTAGCGCTGAAAAACCCTTCTCTTAATTTTTAACGATGGGTTTTGTTGTCAAGACGAATACGAGCTATTTCAACGATGAAAATAAGTTTACGTTAAAAACGATCAGTTTTTAAAAGATAAGCTTTTATTTTTTTCATTTTTTTTTGGCTTTAGCTTCATGCGAAATAAAATATTATTTCGTTGCGGAAGGTTAGCTGAAGTATTGGTATATTTTAAAATCGTAGTTGTGAGTAGAATAAAAGCTTATAATAACGAGTATTTAATGCTATCTCATGATTTATGAATATGTCTGACAAGTTAAATCGTGCTTCTTAAAAGAAAAAAATCCTTCATACTGATTTTAGAATTTGAACAATAATAATTCCAAAATTTTTTGATTTTTATAAGCCTTTATTCTACTCATTATTATGATTTTAAAATATACCAATACTGCAGCCAACCTTCCGCAACGAAATAATATTTATTTCGCATGAAGCTAAAGACAGAAATAAAAAAAAAATATATCTTTTAAAAACTCTTTTTTTATACGCTTTTATTCTACTCACTCAGTTTGTTGAAGTACACCGAATGACCAACTTCAGCACTGCTTTCACGTGTTGCGACTCACGCACCGATACATTTATATACGTTTTTATCAGTTCTTTTTTCAATTTATGTTTGTTTCTGCCTCGGAAAAAAAGTGAGAAGTTTTCTCTTTCGCCTTTATTTTCTTCTTCAAATTATAAAAGCGTATTTTTTAAAAACTCGTTTTTAACCTAACTTATTTAACGTAAACTTGTTAGTTTTATTTTTCTTTTAGTGTATTTTTTTCCTTTGACTATAATTCTGGATCAGTAAAGCTTCATGAGCCCAGCGTAATTTTTAATGTCTAGACATGCTGGCTTAAAATTAGGCAACTTGTGTGTACTTGGTGCATACTTTCGATGTTTTGCTTGATTTCACCAATTTAGAATACATTTGATAAGAATCATCCTTCAAATTCACAAAGATAGCATACATAAATGTAGTTTTAAGTCTGTTCAAAGTAAGAAGTGCCATCCACTAACCGCAATTCACAAAGAGGCCTGAGGTGCAGCGGAAAAGGGGAAAACGCTCTCACACTAGATGGCATGACGCAATTAATGAATGCGCCTTCAAATGATTTTGTTACCCGACTTGAGAGCACCTCGGTCCGCCTGGCACTTCTTATTTTAAACAGACTATACGTCAAGTGGTATTCGGCGGTTGCCTTTTTAATTCCAGCATGTCTAATCTGAAATCTTAACTGGTCCAGTACTATATAGTCAAATGTATTTTTCAAAGAAAATACAACTGTTGCATTGAGTACAACGGTAGGACCTGTGGAAAAGTGCCGATCCGAAGTCGTAATCACAAATATATAATTCACTTAAATTCTTCTGTACACAACACAATGGATGTATTTAATTATATATTTCCACATTTTACTAATTTTAGCTATGTTCCGAAGTCTGTGGACCCTTTGATTTTTGACCTATGGCAATAAAATTGGAACATTGTCAGAGAATTTCATGGTACTCATCCACTTGAATATTTTCGAAATTCATCTACTAGTTTCGAAGGGAAGGATTCTCGAAGTTTTGTAAACCCACCATGTTGTCATACCGATAACTCCCGTAAATTGAAATATTTTGGCCTGAAATTTTTGTTATAGTTGAAGAATATTATGGGCTGGTTTGGTATTGAATGTTAATAAAATCAGCAACTAGTTTTTGAATTGCAGCCATTACAAAATTTGACACTTCTGGGAAATTAAAAACTTACCGTGGTTTGATGTCCGGAGAAGGTATTTCAGTTTTCTTGGGAACTGCTGAACTAATAAGCACCAAACGTGTATGAAACTTGCAACCATGAAAGGAAAATTTATCTTGAAAATTTCAGCTTAATTGCTATTGTCATTTTCTCAAAATCCTGAAAAAACCACTCTTCCAGGAATTTTTGATTTCTTAGTTTTTTCCAAAACTACAGAACCATTAGACGCTGAACTATTATCAAATCTGGTAGTATGTAATGACTACCTTTCACAAAAATTTCAGCCTTATTTCATTTGATACATTGCTCCTCTGCAACATTTTTACATTGAAAATAACATCTTGTATCTGTTTTCATTTTCCACCTACATCTACTTTACTCATTGAAAATACAACATGAAAACGATACCATTTTATCTGCCAGCGTTAGCTCAACCTCTGTAGTTTCTGCCTGTTCAGACAAGGAAAATACTTCATTTCATTCTTTGCCTAACTCACACTTTGCCTGTGACATATACATTAAAATACTAATCGTTTTCTTCTCTCATGAAACCGATAATTTTCATCATTCTCACGAGGTCAGTTTTAATACCCCGTTTGCTAGAAAACTGGGTAAAAATTAGTACCAATCAGAAATTTTTTAACTAACACCTTCTCATAAATGAGGAAGTCTCCGAACGCCTCTGGTCACTTTGCCAAACACACACAGAACTGAAACCTTTGGGTTGAAATGAGTTTTCTCTCTTTTAGTGGAACTTGTCAAGAGTACTTAAGTGCAGCCCTGTTTTGCCCCATAGAATACACCTATTGTTCGCACTCGCGGTATCTGTATACTCTGTTCGTTTTGTGAAAAATTAAAAAGCCAACAAATCGTTGTTTTTCTCCTGTTCTGTTGTGAAAGAAGAAAAATAACGTCAATTTTCGTGCGGTAGGAAGCGTTTCAAATGGTCAACATTAGTAGAATGTTTTCCGCGGCTGAATTTTTCATTCAATTTACAAAAACAAACACGCAGAATTTTGTGAAAACCAATTTAATCCTTCTCGTTATTTACTCAAAACTGGTACAAAGGCGTTCTTATGAAAACAAAATGACATTCTTGAATACTGTGTGATCGTTTCTCGAGAGTCTCGTCGTGGAATATTTTTGTGAAAATTATTTATTGGCGTCATCGAGTTCATCGCTAAATCTTTTTATATAAAAATTGCTTCGTAAAGAAAAACGAAACGTGTGTCCGTGAAAAAAGTAAATAAGTAGAAATTCATTGAAAGACGGTCTTTAAGGAAATTATTTCAGAATGAAGTTTGCATGGGAATGAGGTGGAAGGGACTGAGAATTAATCATAAAAATTGTTTTGTAGCAACTTATTTGAAGTGTTTGAAAGATGTATTTTTTCATGAGAATAAAAATCTGTTGTGCTCTTGAAAAGTGCTTCCTTTTGCGCTCCGTGATGTTACAAAGTCTTTTGCTTATTACTTTTTTGAAACCAATTAAAAATAAATGAATTTGTGGGAAAAATTGAAGGCTTATTTTTTTTTTGTGCAAATCGATAAAATCGCCTGACGGATTTGTAATTTTTAAATTAAACTAGTTACAAAGTTAATTGGTGAAACACCTTGACCTTTCATTTGATTCGAATAGAACAAGAATTGAATCGTATCGCCTTTCATTTGATTCGAATAGAACAAGAATTGAATCGTATCGCATTTCATTAAACTCGAATCAACTCTATTTTATGAAATCATCATAGATTATAAACAACTGAATTGATAATGATAACTTACGTTTTTTTGCGAGTGGATCATTTTGTTATGACATATTGAAAAAAAAATTGATTCCTTTTGTATACCAGTTATTTTGCAGCTGGCAAGGCCTTTGAGAGGGAGGAGGAAAGGGTACCAAAGGTATCAGGCCCGGACATGTTTAGGGGGCTCGGAATGGCCTTAATTTAGAATAAATTGTAATTTTTAAGTATAAAAGTTGAGAAAGGTCGTCAAGACCGATCCTTGATGAGGTTTTTGAGAGTAAATTTTCCAAAGGTTTGAAAAAAAACCACTAAAATACATGTTTTAAAACCCAAAACTTATCTAAAAAATTTATTTCTGGAGAAGAGCGAGTGAAGTTGTTTTCTAAATTTATAACCCCTTTCCAAAGACAAATCTTGCAGCTGGAGCTAAGAGGGGCCCCTCAGTTTATTTCTTCTGGGCCCGAAATTTCTCTCTGAGGCCCTGGTAGCTGGATATGAAAGAATAAATTTCTGTTGAATGCATCTGCGAAAATCTCGTAATCCTCAACTCATTGACGAAAACTTAATTTACAGCCAAGTACTTTCTATCACACGATCCCTGTATGGTACGTGGAAATATTTAAAATAAACTTCTAACAACACTTGTATCTACAGATTATTAATATTGTTAGCAAGGGCAGCTAGTCTCAGATGCTAGAATTCATACCCAGAATTACACAATCTTAACCAGGAAAAATATTTCATCAATTTTAGCGAGTCACACGAGCGTTCATTGACGAATATCAGAATTGCCGTCCGTTATCGAGTATTAAAAATTATTTGATAACTGCTACACGGCACCGGACGTCAAAATTGCCCCTGTGGCAAAATTCCAACTTTTTTTTTGACGTTGGAGTTTCTCAGAATGTAGTGTTTTATCGCCGTTATCAAATACATGAAATACAATTGTAGTGGAGGAGTTTACTATGTTGGTTTAACGTCACAAGGACGAATAAAATATCTCGTTGTCACACACCTTAGCTCTCGCCTCGCTGCTAGACAACTGGTTGGCGTCGCCTCAACCCAGTCTCTCCAGTCATGTCGAGTCCTCTGCGCATCGCCAGTGCGCACAGGACTCGTGGCTACAGCCATGACACTGGGGGCGGTGTTCCTGGGTGGCCATCGGTGGCCACCTCCGAAGATTCTCCTGAAATCTAAAAAGATTAGACGAACATGTTTATATATAAAATGTTATTTTATTATAAAAAACAACAAACATAACACTTATAATATAGGAACATGTAAAATAGATATGTACAGAAATTATAAGAAATCGGAACAAATTTCTTGTTTTTCTGGCGTTACAATCCCGTAACGGTGACAAGTGAAAAAGAGACTTTCAACGAAAGTTCTTTTCGATCGCCGGACGCTGCATCATTGAGGATGAGACGAGTTATTGGCCGTAGATCACAGATTCTGTAAAAGGGAATAGTTGGGAATTAGCGTATCGTATGGGCATCGACGATGCTTAAAGTAGTGCACTCTGCCACCTATTACCCGAAGCTGATTATAAAGCACATGACAGTAATAGTGGGTGCCAAAAAATCGTAGTTATGCCGTTTTTAGGAGCATAATGTCCGATTATGGCGTACCCCAAAGTCAGTAAATTGGCTTGTCAGTCCAGTCTATTTTTGTCATAATCAGGAGAGATCTAGCGGAGAACGATACTACGTATCGATGATATCTACGTCTCTGTCATCTAACTCCAGTGGAGCCAAGAACTTGAGAGGTCTTGTAGATATTTGCTTGCTTGAGAATTCTATTTTTGCGTGACGCACTTGTCCATCACGAGATTTCTCTAAATCAATGATTTTAGCAAGTTTGTAAACGCCAGGTTTGGATGTGTAGTCCAAAACGTGTACTATATCGTTTACTTTCGGTACAAATGGTACCGTGCGCCCCGGATTGGATAGCGCAGTAGGTGGTCTATCTCTTAGATATAAGAGATATTGTCTCTTCCAAGTTAGCCAAAGGTTTGTTAGGTAATCTTGGTCGAGCTTCCAAGTCTCCATAAGCTGTTTTGCTGTGGGAGTTGGGTCTTTAATCGATTCATTAATCGGGTTACTTAGGTAACCTAAGTTTGCCCGCAGGAAATGTGCGGGTGTCAATGTCAACTGGTCTAGCTCATCCGGAGATGGGCATAGTGGCCTGCGGTTGATCATTGTTTGTATATCTTTCAAGCTTGCTTGAAAGGTATGTTTGTAGATTGACCGATGACCATGGACTTTATAGAACACTTGTTTTATAATGCCGATCAGTCTTTCATAAACTCCACCATACCATGGTGCTTTAGCTGGGATGAAGTGCCATTTAATGCCCCTTTCATCTAAGCTAGTGTTTATTTTTCGTTCTTCAGAGAACGTTTTCCAGTACTCTGGTAAGTACGTCGCAATTAAGTGGAATTGCGCTGCGTTATCGGATAGGATAAATTTTGGCGTGCCTTTATCTGCGAAAAACGTTAAGAACGCTGTCCAGATGTCCTCGGTTGTCAAATTTGACACTGAGAGTAGGTGTACTGCTCTCGTGGACAGGCACGTAAAGATCAATACCCAATTTTTAACGGGTGTTGTAGTTGGAGTTGCCAACTGTGCTTTCGTTTTTGGCAGGTATTTGTCAAATACCATGAATGGGCCAAATATGTCCACACCTGTATAGGTGAATGGATTTACGAAAGGTACCAGACAAAAGTCTGGTAAGGCTGAAAAGATGGTTGTTTAAACGGTCTTGTTTCAGCTTTTTTGCATAGCGTGCATGACTTTTTTAGAATTTGAGGTAACACTTTTAGTGATTTTGGCACAAAATAGTGTCTTCTAAAGTCCGCTATGGTAAATTTCGTACCAGAGTGTACGTTTTTCAGATGCGTATGCATCAGAATTAATTTTGTTAAGTGAGACTTAGGATGCATCAGTATTGGTGATAGCATGTCTCTTGCGTACTCAATATCGGGCAGATAATTTACAGTACGTAATATCCCAGATGGATCAATCAGGATATGAAATTTTTCGTACAGGATGTACGGAGGGTGATTTCGTTTTTCTAATACTTCGAGTAGTTTTGCGAAGTATTTCTTTTGGTCGGCTCTGATGAAACAGAGTAGAGCAAAATGAAAGGTGAAATCTAACGATGCATAAGGTGAAATTAATCTTTTCCTCCTTATTCGTTGTTTACTAAATCGTCGTACGGCTTCTATACATTGTAGAAGTGTGCGTACGGGTTTCGATAAAGTATTATATTTCATTATATCTATGTTGAATGGAGTGTTCAACGGTAGATGTATGAAACTTTCGAAAGGTATTTCATCTTTCGGAATATAGCATGATTTGGTAGTTGTCAAATCAAGTGGCTGAGTTTGGTTCGGTGGATCAGCTATCCATTGCTGCGACAGAACTTCAGGTTCTGGAAGTGTCACTTCACATTGATCTGTATTTGGACCAATGAAGAAGTGTGGTATGAATCTTTTTACAGATTTCATCTGCCTTAAGTATTTGGCAGGATGACGTTTGTCAAAAATTGATTCGTCATCAAGTGTTATGGATACGGATTGTTTAGAAGTTGAAGATAAAACTTCTTTCATTGTATGAAATACAGGCGTATCTATTTTGGTTGGTTCGTCTGGTAGACTTTCGATTATATTCAAATCGGTTTTTGGCCAAGATTTTTCATCTTGAGATAGCCAAGTTGGACCGGACCACCAAAGTGATTCGGAGAGTTCGTGGATAGAGGAACCACGTGAGCCAATATCGGCTGGATTGTCCGTTGATGGGACATATCTATATTCGACAGGTTTTATACCTTTTATTTCGTCGACTCTATTTTTTGCAAATTGTGGATGGACTTTTCTTTCTAATAGCCATGTGAGAACACATTTGCTATCGGACCACAAGAATGTTGGTGCGTTCTGTAAACTGAGTGGTTTACGTAGGGAACGTAGTCCACGTGCACCTATAAGTGCTGCAATCAATTCGAGTTTAGGAATTGTTATCGGTCGCATAGGTGTTATGCGTGCTTTTCCTGTTACAAATCGTACTGCATGACAATTCGATTTAGTATTGCTAAATCTGATATATATTGCCATTGAGTACGCTACTTGTGATGCATCTACGAATACGTGTAGTTGGTAGGTATTCGGATTATAAGAGCCTAGATAGAATTGTCTAGGTATACAATAGTTTAGGCTATTGCTGAGATCAGTAATTATTTCAGTGGCCGTTGGTTCGAGATCGTCTGGGATTTTCTCATCCCATTTCAATCCCTTGGACCAGAGTACTTTCATGAACATTCTCGACGAAACAAATGCTGGTGCAAACCAACCTAAAGGGTCATAAAATGATGATAACACCTTAAGGAATATGCGTTTCGTCCATGGAGACGTAAACGGTTTTGGTTTGGGCATGTAAAGTACATCATGGTCCATATCCCAATATAGGCCAAGCACTTTTATAATTGGGTTGCTCAATGCGTGCTTTGGGTCAAAGTTTTCTCTTAGCTGTTTACAATTGGTGCCCCATTGGGCGAGTTCCATTGAGATATCGTTGAATAATTTATTCGATTTGATGTATAAATCGATAGCTTCTTCGTACGTTGGTACGGAAACAATTAGATTATCAACGTAAAATCGTTCTAAGAACTTGTCATGGAACTCCATATCGACCAATCGGAAGTGATGTAATAGCAATGCTGCTAGTAAGAATGGTGCCGTTATGATTCCAAAGGGAACACGACAAAATCGAAATGTTACCAAGTTGCTATTGGTTAACGGATTGTTAGGATTTTTAATCCATAGGAACCGTGTGACATCTCTGTCATCTGGGTGCAATCCGATTTGATGAAACGCTTTTTTAATATCAGCGATTATTGCGTAAGGATTCTTACTGAAGCTTACGAGCATTGCTATTAGATCAGCTAATAATACTTTCCCTTTGTGCATGCAGTCATTCAATGACAAGTTAGACTTTTTTGTTTTGGCCGATCCATCAAAGACTACTCGGAGTGGAGTGCTTTTTGTTGGATCGTAGATACCCTTATGTGGTAAGTAGTGTACTACTTCCGTGGGTCTATCGTTTTCGATAGGTTCGATCATTTCTAAGTCGATTAGTGAGGTAAAATACTGATCGTATCTTACGAAAAATTCTGGATTTTTCTGCAATTTGGGCAATTGTCTTTCTAATCGTTTGAATGCTAACTGTCTATTGTTGACTAATGGTGGTGGGCTATATTTGTATAGCCACCTGATTTGGTATCGGTTGTTCACTAATTTTATATTTTTATAAAATAAGTGCAATGCTTCAGTTTCGGCATTGTCCTCGACGAGGTTTTTGGTTTCGATACCAAGGGTATCCAATTTCCAAAAATTTTCGATACTTTCAGGTGATGTGAAAAATGATGGTTCGAATGCGTCACATTCGGTTGGTTTTCCTAAGAAACCTCCTAACATTTTTCCGAAATCTGTTTCGATTAATGTCAAGGTTGTTGATAACTGCTTAATGTGCTTTATAAACGACCACATATAATTGTTACCAACTAATAAATGTATCGTAGATTCTCGGTCCAAGCCAGAAAAGTCGATATTGGAATATCGTGGGTAACGGTTTTTGAATTCGTCAAAATCAAATTCGGATAGGTTATTCGCGATGTGTGGAACCGTATTGGCTTCCATTTGAACCTTAGTTCCATCGCGTTTGAATAATTCAAATTTTACAATTTGTGTGCGAATTTGTTTTGACGTTTGTCCAGCTAGGCCTCGAAATTTGATTGTTTCTGCGGACTCAGAAAAATTTTCTCTGAGGTGTTTATAGGCATATGTGTAAAACATATAGCTATGTTTGCTTCCGCAATCAAAAAAGCCGTTAATTTTCACTGGTTGTTTGGCATTTGGAGCGAGAATGTACGATGAAAACGTTAAGAAATGAGCGTCATTATCTTTAGTAGTAAAAAATGATAGGCACTCACTTAACACTGGAACAGCGGACACGGAACTCAGGTTCTCATCCTCTTGACGTTGCTGGGCAACGAGACTACCGGTTTCTTCTACGGAAGCTGCAGTCGTCTGTAATTGTACAGTTTGTTTAGGATCGGGTACAGGTAATTTTTATTGCTGTTTATCAAACAGGTTACCTGGTGGCAAGTATTGCTTGCAGTCCTTCAACTGCTCGATCCAGGCCGCCACTCTTCCCTCTGTGATCGGATACTCGATCACAGGGCAGAGGTTTGAGTGGTGATCGCTACTTCCGCATTGGAACCATTTGCAGTTCGCGGGTGGTAGCGCTTTGCAGTACTTGGTACTGGGGTGTGATGTCGCGCATCGCTGGCATAGCCGGTAGCGTTCATAATGTGCGCGCCGCGACTCCAACGTACCCTTATTTCTGCAGAGATGAGCATGGTGGTCACCTTTGCAGAAAATGCAGGGTGTGTTTGGAGTCATCGGCGTACGCACCGTTGACGCTGGGATGCGTTGGCCGGATGGCAGTTGGACCCATAAGATCCCCTCTGCATCTGTAGTAGATAGAGATTCATTAGTGTCCCTATATTTTGTGCGATTCGAACGTGATGCTGGTCGTTTTCGAGGATTGGATTTATTCTGTCCTCTTTCGTTCGTTTTCTTTTCTGAAGAAATTATCGCAAAATTTCTCCTGCCTTTAGGTTGAGAGGAATTTTTATTTTGTGGGGGTGGATTAGGTTTATCGACCTTTTTTGGTACAGAGGTACAGATAGGCTCCGATAATTCCCTAATTTTAATGAACGATCTAACCGCTTCGAACAAATGTTTAACATTGCGTTCGTTACTTTTTAAAGTATTTTGGTACGATCGGGGAGGAAATTTTTTAATTACTATATTGAATAGTTGTTCCTCATCGATTACTTTTGCAAGTAAGCGATACCTATCTACCATGATGGTAAGGGTGTCTAACGTGTCTAAGATTGACGTTGTATCGTTAGTGGTTGCCGTGTATGCGGTTATTTTTAGCCACATTTCAGCTCGAATCTTGGATTCGTCCCCATACCTACTATCTAGGAATTTTAGGCGTTGGATGTAGCCAACGTTATCTGGGGAAAAATGACTTATTTTCTCTACTAAAACTTTCGGTAAGGCCCCTTGCAGTAGGTTGATCTTTTGTGGAATAGCGATATCTTTTCGTTTGTTAACGTAATTGTTAAATCCGTTAATAAACCCAGGATAGCCTAGGATATCGCCATCCCACTTTTCTAAATAAAATTTAGGTGGTTTGAGATTTGCAAACCCTTCATCAACTTGATCTTTAGGATCATGTTCCCAACATTTCGAAATATAGTTTTCGGATGGTGGTTTTTCGATGGAGTTTGAGTCCATCGCTACTGCTACGGGTGTTACGTTTTCTATCGAGTTTTGCGATAGCTCGCGACACGACGTGTCGAGTGATTGAGAATGATTTTGAGATAAAGAGGGTTGGTGGGAACATTGCCTTTTGGGGCTAGGTTCACCCTCATTTAATTCAGGAAACATTATATTGTCTAATGAATTTGAGTTTTCATTACCTGTCACCATTCCAGGCTGGCCCCGTTGTCCCCTTGCTGGGGTTCGATGTTCCACAGCTGCTGGTGATGGTGGCAGTGGCGAACGTTCGCGTTCGGTGGCTTTGGTTGCTTCCGGGAGGTACTGGTGTATGAACTGCGCAGCCTGGACACCAAGGTCCTCATGAACCTTAGCGGAGAGCTCGCGGACTTTTTTCTGCGAGGAGGTCAGCACCTTACGGGCGTTGGCCTCCTTACGCAGAGCGTCCCCAAGCTCCCTCGCTAGTTCTAAGGCCCTAGCGTCCCAGCGTTCCTGTTCCTCCCGGCGATGCTTCTCCGTAGCATCCTCGCGTACCTCCGGTACGAATGGTGACGGGTGGTGCGATTGTTGCTGCTGCACATTCGATTTTATGGTCGACTGCAGAACCAGCAGCTTTCGCTTTACCTGCCTGGCCCTGCGCAAGGTTTCTCTTGCGAGGCCACGTGGTACGTACTCGAGGTCTTTTATGGTCGCCTCGATCGCACTGTCTTCGTTAGACAGTGCGTTGATTTCGTACTGCGGTACGTGGGGTTGCTCGAGTTTTCTCTCGAGCGATTTTGCGTACTCCTCAGCATCCTCGAGTACTGCGACGAACTGCTCACGCTCATCGTCACTGTCGGTGACGTCGCTCGTGCCGTGAGTGGACGCTCGGCTGATCGGCTGTACGTCCATTCGTACAGGTGTGGTTACGTGCGCGGGTGTTGGCTGCGTGCACGGCTGCATGCCCGGCAATATTGCTGCCGCTTTTCGCAGCTCTTCCACCTCGATCTCATCTACCCAGCGCGGTTGTGGCGCTGGGGTCGCATCTTGCTCACGAAGCGTTGATGCCTCTGTTTGTTCCTCCTCTTCCATCAGTAATGACTCTGGATCGAGGAGGACATCGATATCGTCGCCACGCGACGTGTTTTTCTGTTGACTCATGTTCTAAGAACAGAAACAGTTAAAATTGAGAGGGTCATGAATTTATCGATTTTAATAAATCGTTTTTTTTTTTTTTTTTTTGGTTTTTTTCGATTTTTTCTAAGTTTTTAGAAAAAATGAAAAATCGGGCATGACCCATGGGCGAAAACATCATTTTCGATTTTGCGAAAAAATGATTTCGAAAAGAGAGAGAAAAAAAAATTTTTAAGTTTTTAAGAAAAACGAAAAATCGGGCATGACCCGTGGGCGAAAGCATCATTTTCGATTTGCGAAAGGGTTTTCTTGAAAATTTCTAAGTTTTGCAAAAATGAAACTCGGCATGACCCTGGGCGAAACACTTTTCGATTTTGCGAAAATTTTTCGAAAAGTTTTTTAGTTTTGCAAAAAACGAAAAATCGGGCATGACCCGTGGGCGAAACATCGTTCGATTTGCGATTTTGAAATTTTTCTTGCAAAACGAAAATACGGCATGACCGGGGGAAAACGATCGTTTTCGCGAAGAATTCGAATTATTTCGGTTTCCATGTTCTTTATGCAGCCAAGAATTTATTTCAGCGCAAACATGGGGGTCACAAATACCGAATTGATTCGTAATTAATTACGTATATTACTAGCCATGTGCAGCTAAGATCGAGTTGCGATCGTTGGCTGTTTTCAATTTTTTCGGAGCTGATACTGAGGTTACAAATTTAGGTAACAATTCAATAGAATTTATTAAATTTGAGTCCGAGTACCTATAATTTAGGCTCGTAACAATGGGTTACGAATGCATATTTAAAATATGTAGGCACTTTAGAAGGTATACTAAAGATTGAAAATTTTCGTAAGTGTACTTACGGTTTGCTTGTGATTAAGTGGCTGCACCTTTCGGAAACTACACCACTACACTCCGGGGGGAATAAAATTCACAAAACGCGTAATTAATTACGAAAAAATCGGTTACAAATAGCCAAAATTGCAAATTAATTAAGCAAAGACACGATTTTTTGCGGAAACGCACATTAACTCGATCACAATTTGACACGAAATGATTGTGATCGTGAATAGATTCGTACACCCTGGGTACGTTGTGTTAAACACGCGGATGTCGCTGCTGCTGCAGCGTGATGCATAATTTACGTTTGTGTGCGTAAATGCGCAAAGGGTTACGAACCTTTTTATGTATGTGTGCGTCTTCAAACAAAAAATTCATACGATCTTCAACCGACCATCGGCTGGTGAGAGCCGATTGGTTGAATCAAATCTTTTGTTTCCAACACGATCGCTGCATTTCTTCAGAAATTCGATCGAAAAGATGGTATTTTTGTCTCTTTTCTGGAACGTTTTTTAAAACGCGTGAGTGCGAGAGAGATAGGGATGGTAATAAATTTTTCTCCATCTCTCTCGTTTTGAAGGACGGATGTACCATATGCACTAACGCTTAGCGATGTTTTCTGTATCTGATACAGCCTAAATATTTTTTAAGACGAATCGTTGAATTCGATATATATTATTCCTAGAATAATATACGTATTAAATGGCGCTGGGGGCGGCGGAAAAATAATTGAGAATTATTTTTTCGTCAGCATTATGTGAGCGACAATTACGAACGCCATTTCTTTACTAATTAACAATTAGGAGATAATTTACTATACGGGGTATAGAGAAATAGAACTGAATTGAGATTCAGTCTCGTTAGTCAAACTGTTTAGGTTTGGGATTAACTGATTAGGTTAATTCTTAACGAGACTGTTAAGTGCGTACTAGGTACGGATGAGAGTCATTGACTAGTGGAAGCGTGTGGGTTCGAAATTAAATTTCGGTTCTCGAAATCAAATTTCGATGTTCGAAATTAATTTTCGGATTTCGAAACCAGGTTTCGATCTGTAAAATTTATTTTCGATTTCCGAAACCAAGTTTCGATTTGCGAAATTAATTTTCGAATTCCGAAACCAAGTTTCGATTCGCGAAATTAAATTTCGATTGAGAACGAATTAATGAATTCGAGATCCAGTGTAAGACACCGTGCTCCTGCTACCATGTAGTGGAGGAGTTTACTATGTTGGTTTAACGTCACAAGGACGAATAAAATATCTCGTTGTCACACACCTTAGCTCTCGCCTCGCTGCTAGACAACTGGTTGGCGTCGCCTCAACCCAGTCTCTCCAGTCATGTCGAGTCCTCTGCGCATCGCCAGTGCGCACAGGACTCGTGGCTACAGCCATGACAACAATGGCCCCAGTCACATGAATGGCAAAAAAAGCCATTATTTTTCTGGAGAAGTTCATTTTGGTCTGTTTCTATTGGTTTTTCCCCCTCCATGTTGTCAACAAAAATTAGAAAAAATGATAAACAACAGTAAAAATTTCTGTTCATGTGACAGATACAGAGCAAGGCAAATCTAACGCACCAATGTTAACGTCCGTTCAAATGACGTTTGTGTGAACCTAGCCTAAGCCTAATCTAAATTTTTTCAATAATGATTTCATTTGGTCTTGATGATTTGCATTGTTAGTAATATTCCACATCTTCGTGATAAATTTGTCGACCCATATATTTCATAACTTTTATACACTTTGAAAATACCTTATCGTTTCAACATTAAAATTCTCTGTTGGTGAAAAACAATGCTATATTCAAATCATACGAAAGCTTTCATCTATTACTCGGCTGACTTCAGCTGTCCGTGGTTTTGATGACCTTGCTAATTGAAATAGTATGCATTGTGTAGTGTGTACTGACCAAACCGATCGTATTTATAATGAATATCTCGATATATTATCGCGATTGCCTTTGTTAATGAGAATTTAATTGTCTGAAAGCTTGGGCCGTTGGCAATGCTGTACATATTGAAAATCAAATTTCCTGTTATTCAATGTGTTCTTGTATTTAGATAAGTTTCCATAATCAGTTTATTACTTTTCAAATGTCTCAATAGCCAATCATAAATTACACTTTTTGAAAATAGATACTCCAGCCCATTATTTTAAACTCGCTTTTCGCATTAATATGAAAAATAGGAGGTGAACGAGTTGATCAATCGAGGAGGCAAAGTACTACTTTTTTTTTTTTCCAGCCCATGATTGGCATACACAATAATTGGAAATTGGAAATTGGTTTCAAGAATCTTGATTGTGCGATTCCAACCAATTTCTCAGTTAATTATGAAATCAAAAAACTAATTGATGAATAGCGATATTAGCTTTTTATATATCATTGATTTTCTAATAATTTGTTGGCGGCGGCGGAGAGGGCAGAAATAGCGCAGTAGCCGTTCCACTGGAAAATGTAGATTTTCAAAAACCAGCCAGTTACGACCAAAATCGTGGAAAAAAGTTAGTCAATTTTAAAATCAATGGGAATAGTTGTTAAACTTACGATGGTTTTGAAAAGCGAAGTGTAACAATTACTAATACTTTCAAGCTCGGAACTGTTAAAAGTGGCCGCAAGGGATTTTTAAACTGTATCGAGTCTTTTTCTGCTAATTATGGACACATCTTGAACACCATCAAGCCGAGAAAAACATGCAATAGACGACCCCAAAATCTGGAAAAGGTTTTTCATAGGACATTGTAAGACCATGTGATCATTGAATGTATGAAAATGATTATAATGACTGATAGCGCTATTTCTAATTTCACTTTGGAGTCGTTGATTTTACATCTTCGTTTGTTGACCATCATGAGTATAACTTTCTTATCAAAAGTTCGGAAAAGTTTCGTCTGATAATAAAGCTTAGTTTTTCCCTTACCCCCGTGTAGATAATCTATTTGGAGGCTGGAGTTATATTGATCAGACGATCGATCGTGTTATACTTTTTTATTCTGTTCTGATGACACATATTTCCCCACGTGTTTTGAGATGTTTCGTTTATCTCTGAAAAAGTCTGTCACTTAAACTACCCAGAGAAGTGGTTTTATGTACGCGACTGCAAATTGCGAAAATTATAATATATTTTCCAGTTGAAAAATGGAACTTTTTTATGCACTCTGTTGCATTGCTGGACAGTTGATTTCGTGTTTCGGAGTAGAATAAAACAGTATAAAATTATAAAATGGAAACGATGACAGTTCGCCAAACTCTCCTATTCCCGATCTAATTAAATAAAAAAAATTAATGACCTCTATTTAGTAACTTACTAACTTCTTCGCTGCACGCTTCTATTGCTCACGCGAAAAAATAAAGGTTTTACGTTGCAAAATTATTCTTTAAGAATGCGTACCGAATGCATAAACATTTGTAGATAAAATCCCACTGAAAAGTTTTTTTTTTCACGGTCTTGAATCTTGACCTTTTCTGTCATTCCCCAATATAATAAAAAAATAAATAAATAAAAAAACGAATTTTGTACCGAGACAATCTTTCTATTCATGAAGAAAAATTTTTACGATTCATATTTTTCTGATCGGGCTGATATAAATTTTCGTAATACCTGTAATTTAGAAACTGAAGATTTTTTGCGAATCGATAGATTTTTGGGTATGTCTGTGTAGGTGATTTATTCCAAAATAATGTGTAATTTACTGGATCACATTACCTACGCCACTCGAAACACATGTATATTTTCATATATTCATCTGCTTTATACCCAATTTCCAAAAGTGTTGTTTCCATTTTCTCTATAAATTGTGGTGCCCCACTATTGAAAAAATTAAGTTTCGAGAAAAAAAAGTTTATGATGGGGGAATAACTTGCTGTGTTAAATGTATATATTCAGGGATAAAACTCACTCCACCTCCACACGTTCACGTGTATTCGACGTGATATTCCATACTGTGTTTGTACAATTTTGACGTATCGTTGTGTCAATAATGTTCAGCTATAAAAAATTTTTAAACAGTCAACTTCACAGAGCTCACTATTTTTCATTATTTTATCTGATTTTTTTAAATGTTTGTTTACACTTCAGTTTGTGTTAGTTTTACCAGCAGTTGAAAATAGAATTCGGCGATTTCGAAAATTTAAAATTCAAATCTTGCAAAAAATGTTTGATACTTCTAGGTTTTATGTGCTTTAACTGTACTCTGGACAGTTCTCACTGTATCTGGATTCATTTATTATTATTATTCACGAACTGCTATTAATGGGCCGAGTAGGAGTGATGAAATTTAACAGTTTATTTATTAATTTTTAGGTTAGCTACATAGTTACAAATATGCCGCCAGTAAAATTTTTTTCTTAGTTTTTTCTTAAAGAAAAGGCATAAAACAAATAATTCCTAGCGTTTATTAAGGGCAAAGTTCGTTCCCAGATGGCTGAAGTAAAATTGACTATGAATCTTGACAGCAGCAGGAATGATTAGCCTAATTTGTTTGAAAATTATGAGCACCAAAAATTTCTCACTAAAAAGCTATCTGTTCGTTCACTTATTTTTGAAATGCCAAGCTCATTGTATGAAACTGATAGCGGCAGAATAGCTAGGAAGGGCCCTGGATCTGGTGAATGAAATGATGCCTTTTATAACTAAGTATCTGGTTCTGCGAGTAAATCGGATGTGGAAATTAGAAAAATTTTGTTAATTTAATTTAAGCTGGGCAATTTCATAAATATATTTTTATAACATAGGTATCTAGATTCTCGAGAATAAAATTAAAGATTGCCACTATAAACTCGTATTACTTCATTAGTCATAAATTATAATGATCATACGCAGCGTAGGTCTACCAAAATTTGCTAATAAAACCTTACCTATGCGTTACTTTTAGCCCGGCGAATTTTTCATCACTCGTTGTTATCGCTTACTACGCTGATGCGTAAATTGAGATACTCATATTTCTGTTCAACGAAATCCATCAAACTTTGAACCTATTTAGATCGTTTTTTCTTACTCAAAAACCCCTTTCCTTTTAATTTCAATAACATTGTTGGTCCAATTCTTCAGAATGTAGTTACGCGCGCGCGCACGTGCACATACACACACACACACACACACACACACACAACAAAACAAGACCAAAAATAAGACCAAAAATAAGACGAAACAAGACAAAACAAAACAAAAACAAACAAACAAACAAACATACATACTGAGGCGTCCGAAATCGATTCCTGCCACAGTCGCCATATTTTATGAGGCGTCCGAAATCGATTCCTGTCACGTGTCATAAAGTCAACCTTTAATGTATAGTGGTGTTTAAATGCTAATGACGTCACAACGTCCTAAAGTTAGGGCATCATGCAGCCAAAACACTGACTCGAGGGGTCTTGAATTGTGTCTTCAAGACATTTTATTTTTTGACTTTGACTATGTCCTACGGCTGAATTCTTCTTGACTTGAATTAGACTTCATCAGACACGGCAAAACGCAGCTTACTTTTGTCTTCATACCTCAGCAAATTAATATGATGAATCAGCAATAAGCTAAGTTGTGTGGAAAGAATAGCCTAACAAAGTTTCGATCTATACAAGGTTCGAAACCTACAAAAACGAACAGCAGAATTATTTTGTCAAAGACTATAATTACAAAAGAACTATAGTGTCGACAAAGCGGAACAAAGCAAAGTGTGTAGCGGAAAAAATAAAAAGTTAAAAAAAAAGCTATTGCAGACAACAAGTAGGAGAAACCATCAGAAAGCTGTTGTGTCTTCACCTAATTGTGTGTCTTCATGAGTGATGATTTTGTTGTGTAAAAGACTCCTAATACGAAACTTTAGGTCTCGGAGCTTTTGGTTAAAAGTGAGGGTGAGGTGAGATAATTACTGACATAGATGGAATCAAATCCACTATGCGAAGAAAGAAGGCTCGACGCGGCCTTTAAATGACAGAGCAAGGCAGTCATCTTGAACCAAGCTTGTCTGAAAGTTGTCTTCAACACACCAAATTTCCCTCCTAGCAGGTGCCAGGAACTCCATCTGATCGTATTGTCGACTGATGCTTCACCTCGCAGGTGTTTTCAAAAGATCGCCTTGAAGTGCGATGTGCAACTGGCGAAATTAGTAATGTCTTGTGTGTGGTCACTACTGATCCTTCATGACGAAAGAACATATCTAATTTGCCTTTGTCTTCAACTGAACCTATCCGGAACACAAACTACCATCCTAGTTGTCTTCAAGGTAGATCAGATTGAATCATATTCTACATCACGAAGATGGTACACTTATCAAATTGCCTAACGTGAGGACTTAGACGTACGACTTGTGACTTGGACCTGCTACTATCCGCCTACACAAGAAGGACTCATTTGCAAAGACGAACCCAGTACCGGGTGTCGCCAATGCAAAAGGTGAAGAGTGATGTGAGCTTGAGAGTGAAAGAAAGAGAGTGAGTCTTGATTTAAAATTTGTCTTCACAAATCAGCTTATTCTTGTCGAGGAAAATTTCCCCACTTATTGTCTGCCAATTGCCTTCAAACATGCGATGTCGATAACAAAAAGCGAGAGGAATTACCAAATGTCTACAGCCAATAAAATTACAGATATTAGAAATTAATATACGTCGACATACAATAGGCAAAAAGCGCACGTGGGTGACTGATAAAGCAAAATATAATAAAATGTATTAGATGACTGCAAACCGCAAGCAAAGCGTGGAAGGAACGGAGATAAAAAAGGTTGGCTGCATTCATGTCCGTCGATGGGTTTTTACTACTATTCAATTCGTCTTCATTTAATATATGTCTCATGGCGCCAGTCTGTCGGATCGAACCAAATTATTGTCTGAATTTGTCTGAATTCGGAAAAGTCGTTGCTGAAATAAAATACATTATAACTGCCTGAAAGAGAATCAGATTTTATTTCTGTCTTCACGTCTTCATCTGAATACGAGTTCGAATTCGGATAATATAATGTCCGAATTCGAATTTTGTCTCTCGAAAATTTGTCTGAAATTGTGACGTCATTATTTTGTCTTATGTTTGTCGAAAATAATTTTTATTTTGAGGTCCAGATCTCGGACTTCTCAATACAAACATACAAATAATCAAACAATTATTGCTCCTATTATATTATAGGATTAGGCTGAAATTTTCTATTGTTTTAATTTATCTTTATTAAAAAGGTATCGATAACGTAGGTAGCCAAATATTAATGAATTAATGTGGATGTAACTGAGATATTCAAGCAACGTTATTACTAAATGAATATAATTGCACAGACTTGTATGCACCAAAAGAGGCGTAAAATATACTTTTATAATATGTAGTTATCTCTGTAAAATATGAGAAAGTCTTTATAAAAAACCAAAAATATTTTGTTTGAAAACGTGTTGATGGGTGTATTAATTTCAATATTTCTTGTCTGGAATCAACTTTCTCTAACATTCCCCTCACTTATAATTTTCAAATATTTTTTACTATTCTTTCAAATCATCAATAGGCTACTTCATAAAGAATCAGGATTCAAAGTTACAAATCCATAAAATTATTTATAATTATTTATGAATTTTGTTTAGAGGAGAATTAATAATAGTATATTAAAAACGAATTTTTTGAAATACGTTTTTATATGTGTAAAACGTGTGAAGTAAAACCTTGTGAACTTTATTGCACCCGTGACACAGAGATGATGCGTCAGTCATAAACTATTAGTCTAAGTTTTTTGACCAATTAGAGTCAGCCGTAAGTTTAAGCCAAATGTACCATAAGTTTAAGCTGTAGTTTTTCTTTTTTAGTTGACTTATGAAATAAATGTTATTTATATTTTTTCATTTTGTAAAAATCTGCTTTCAGGAAATATCCGTTTTTCCATTTCACAAATCTGAAAACTTAAATTTACAATTACACGAACTGTGAAGTGTAAACAGTTGAAAAAAAAAATCGAAGTTTACCAATGTTGTTTTAAGAAATTTCTTAAATGAAAAATTGTTAATCTATAAGCATAAAACATAAGTTTGAGCCATAAGTTTAAATGCCAGTCTCCTCGAAGGCTCTAAGCTACAAGCATAAGCTATTTTTCGTGGTTGTAAGCAAAAGCTATAAGTTTAAGCTTCATTGAATGGCTTGTCATCTCTGTGTCGTAATTGCGATCATAGCGCTTTAGTAATGCTCCAATGGAAAACTCAGGTCTATTCATGTATGAACCAAAACAAAATCTAAATTGTGTTCCCAAATAGAGTTAAATAAAAGCATGTAAAAGAGAATACAAACGATGGAGATGTTGGAAACTGGAAAATTTTGATTTTTTGAAATAATAAAAAATAAGCAGATATTCCAAAACATGCCGAATAATAGCTAAAAATTTGCTTTAATAAGTTTAAATTAAATGAAAGTAATTACTTATTTTTCTCACTTATGCGTGAAACTTGAAAGTAGTACGTAACTATGTACCTACTGATATTTCAAGTTAGAATAAATTACGAACCAACAACGAGAAAAATTTCAAGAAATTTCACCTTACCAATCCTAGTTACTGTTTTTTTTATTATTTTTTGGCATATATTGTATACTCGAACACGTGTGATTAACTGTGATAAATGAAATTGATTTTCGTTCGCCCATCGATGTTCCTATTTAATCATGAGCAATGAAGGATAGAAAATTCTTGCTTCTAATACGCCACCACTGTGAATTTAACCTCTTGAGTAGACACAAAATAGAAAGTAAAGATAGATGAATTCATTTCACATACTTAGTTGTACCAACATAAGGACCAAATCTTCAGCCTTTAAAATCTCATCTGTATGATAAAGTGGGCCCAGAAATACACAAATTTTCAAAATTTGATGTGATCAAAAACATGCATTTCTGGAATTAGAGGTTTTACAAATGAAGTATGTTTTTCTAGACTGGGAACTGCACCTGGATCAAAGTTCTGTATTGTAAGAAAAAAAAATAAATAAAAAATTTAGGGATATGCTTGTATTTAACTTAGCACTCTAAAAAGTAGAAAAATAATTTTTCATGACCTACTTAACTTATTTATTCTTGTAACACAAAATAAAAGTGCGGGGAAACTTGACGCATCATTATATATTTTCTTCGTCGTACAAAAATAAACCTACAAATATTGTTGAAAAACTTTGAATATTAATATGAGTAGCTTACATACTTTCCTCAACTATCTTTATAAATTAAAATTTGTCTCCATCCTGACTTCTAATTCTTAAAGTAACGTGTACTATCAGTCATTATTATCAATATCCAAATTATCAAACAACTAATCAACAACCTTCAAATTATTTGTTTAAGACCCTTTTTCAGTGGATAGTTCTGTCTACTTCCATCTACCAACTGGATTTGTATTCTAATTGAAATATTTCTTTTCTTTTGCCCCACACTTTTATTTTGTGTTACAAGAATAAATAAGTTAAGTAGGTCATGAAAAATTATTTTTCTACTTTTTAGAGTGATAAATTAAATAAAAGTGTATCCTTAAATTTTTAATTATTTATTTTTCTTTTGACTTTTTAGGAATAAAAAAATGTATAGGTAATTTGATGTACTTACATCTTAATTTCAATATTATTTTACATTTAATTCACGTTTAACATCTAATCTATCGACTTTTGTGACTATTCACAATTTAAATCAAATGAGAGATTCATCTCCTTCAGAAGTCAATAATCAATATTAAAATAACAATTAAACAATAACAGAAACAGACTGACTAGTGACATACTGATACTGAGACTGATAATTGGTAATGAGAGAGAAGACTTGTGTTGTTCTTTAATACAGATTTGGTGACAAATCAAAGGGAATTCATCTACGAATTCTCTTTGATACTTCGCCGTTAAATTAATTAGGATTCAGAGACAAATCGAAGAGAATTCATCTACGAATTCTCTTTGATTCGTCGCTGTTCAATTAATCAGGATTCAGCCAACACCCTCATTTTATATCGTTCATATTCTGCAATGAATAAGATCAGGTTAAATGCATATGAATAGTATTTGTAATTTTAATATTATATAGCTATACTTACATAAGTGAGCTTAAAAATATAATTTATTATACTAATGAAAATGTTCATTTGGCGAGCAAGTTTAAAGAAATTTTTTGTTGGTTCAAATTGGTTGCATCATCAGTACCATAACAAGTTGAGAACATTTGTAGTTGATCCAAAAATGAGATCGATAGTAAATTGCAAGAAATGATAGTTCTGAAATTCAGTTTATTGTTAAATAAAATCACGATTTTTTTCCATGAATCGATTTAAAATATAAATGAGACAATGCTCCCAACATAATTTTCAATCCTAAAGAAGTAGTACCAATTCTTTTCAATTTGTCAAATAATTAATGCCATTAAATGTACGCGATCTCACTGACAAATCAAAAAGAATTCCTCACTAATTCTTTTCTATTTGTTGCGGAATAAATGCCATTAAATGAATGGGAACTCGTCAACGAATTAATGCCATTAAATTTACACGAAATAGTCGACAAATTGAAGAGAATTCCTCACAAATTCTTTTTCTGAAAAATAAATAAAAAAATGATTTCGAAAAGAATTTGATAATGATAATAAGTAAATAAAGAAAAACACACACATCAAAATTATAAACGTCATTTTCAAGTAGCGCTACCTGTGAACTGGCACACTGGAACTAGGCAAAGTGAGTTAAATAAAAGCGTATAAAAAGAAGAAAAACACATTTGTTCCATGTTAGTGTTTATGGTCTGAAGCCAGAAAGCTGTAAAACTATACAAGACTTTATTGTCAATATTACCCAAACTATAAATAAAATGGTCTCTTGCCATAAATCAAAATAAAACTTCAACATTGAATACTGAATGAAAATGATACAGTTTGAGAGATACTTACTACATTTATTGGAATTTATTTTACATAATTAGACAAATTACTATAATGTGAGAATTATCATCTTCTAAAAACTTTTCAATTTAGTGAACATGTTTTTAAAATTCTAAGATTTATGAAATATAGGACCATAACAAGACTTACAAAACTACTTTCAACAAAATTATCAGTCTCCGATCTTCATATCACATACTATGTGGAACTATTATGAAAAGAGTATCACCATAGTACTCAAATTAAAAACCAGAGTCATAAAAAATTTGATTTACTTTCCATTTTGAGGCTACTTAGAGGTTATTTTAGATCATTGCCATTTGTCACAAGACATCGACGCCAAAAATAGGTGCTGACCCGGTTATTGAAAATCACCGGTAGTTCCTTTTAGTAGTGTTTGGTCAAACTTTTCAAATAAGTTACAATGTTTTGGTTGTTAAGTAAGTTTTCTATTGAAAATCTACTTATTAATCTTGGTGTCGCAGAACAACCTGTGGGTGGGGGTAGGTACGTTTTTAGTTTCATAATTCAAGGAAAATTTTATCATCAGTAACTAAAATTTATATATATATATATAAATAAAAACCAATTTATTTTTATCACAGTACAGGTCACAATTTTTATCCGATAGGCACGAAATTTGGAACGAACATAAGTACTAAACCAAGGACCTGACCTATTGATTTTGTTGCGGATCAGCCGTACAGTACTTCCGGTATTGCTACTTCCGTTTCTGTTTTGGCTATAAAATTTTTAATTTTCGACAAATAATTACGAAATTTGAAACAAATATTCACTGTGATATATAATAACTTGCTATAAATTTTGGTGCGGATCGGCCCCATTATGGCTATTTTCGTTTTGGTTTTGGCTACAAAGTTTCCAGTAGCTACGAAATTTGAAACAAAAATTCACTATGATCTATTATAACTTGATATAAATTTTGATGCCGATGTACGGTAATTCCGGCCGTATGTTTATTTTCGTTTTTTTTTGTTTTTTTTTCGACTATAAAATTATTAATTTTTGATCAATAGCTACGAAATTTGTAACAAATATTATAACTTGCTTTAAATTTTGTTCTGGATTGTTCGCACAGTACTTCCGGTAACTTTATTTTCGTTCTTATTTTGCCTATAAAATCCCTAATTTTGGACGAATTGGAACGTAATTCGGAATAAATATTTATTACAATCAATCAATAACATTTTATTAACTACCTAATTTTACATTTTTCGAAACCTACTTTTTCAAACGGAGCTGCCTGTTGCGTTCAAGTTTTTTTTTTTTACGTCAAATGAGAATTTTTATGTACATTCTATAGCCTCAAACATCATAACCTTGAAGAGAAATTTGCGCGTACTTGAAATATTGCTGAGTCGGGTGGTGTAAATGTTGTCTCGATTTATTCATCTTTCCTCCCCTATTGAATAATTTTAACAAAATTAACCGATACTAGATGTCAGAAATAGAATTACTGTACAGAAAATCATGATTATGTGTATTTTGATTTTGTTTATAGCGCCGGAGGATTGGTGACTGCTGTAGCACCGGTTGTGATTCAAGGAAATGGGTTGTGGATTGGATGGCCCGGCGTGCACGTCGATGATCCGAATATGCCCATCCCTGAGTCAGACCCTTCTGATTGTACGCCTACTGCTGGTCTTCGATCCAAACAGGTAAGGGATTATTGAAAACATGTTATACAGTGGGCGCCTTAATTCGACCCTTAGATACTCATACTACGAATATCCGATTATTTCATCCAAAATTTCTCAGAACCAGGAATTGAGAGATGCTACTTTTTTCTCATTTTGTTTGTGTTAATTGAGTTGTTGAAATTTTCCATAATTGTTAGTTATTTTTTATTTTAGTTTCAATTTCCATTTCACATTTCATTTTCATATCCATTAAAAAAATTTTTTTTTTCAATATTCAAAATTTTCTAAGTTCTGTTAAAATATCGATATATCAATATTTTTTGATATTTTTCCAAAAACATCGATATTTTTTCAATATTTCCTCAAAAATAAGGAAAATTTTGCTCCGAGATGAAAAATTATTCAAGTGAGAAAGAAACGATTATTCATTTGGTTCCATTACTGTTCTATTATTGATCTTGAAACTAGTTGGTTGATTGTTTCCACTTTGGTTTCCATTTTAGAAGTTTGGTGTTTTAATTTATTTCAGTTTTCAGCCTGTAAAAATATGGTTTCCATTTTTCAATACCTACATAGAATGGATCAAATATATCTTTTCTTCTAAATTTTTTTTTGGCTTAGTCCGAACACATTTCATGATGATACAGATAAAAAATCTTTGAAAAGTACTGTTCCATCCCGTTTTTGCAGACGATTCAGTTTGTCTACAAAAACGTGTCGAACAAATTATAAACAACTATTATTCCTAATTCTCGGAATAATAGCTGTCTATATTTCACCTAGCTTCTCACGATCAGACACCACCAGATATGCTGACAATGATGTGTCATCATATTTGGCAGATGTTCTGTATCACGCCACCTTTTTGGTTGGCCATATTTGATTGAAACAAAGGAAACAAAAGTAATGTAATATCTTCATTTCGAAGACATGATCATTCCTAAACCTACAGTCGAGTAGAGACGTTAGGGTCCATACTAGTTGTTATGGACCTTAGGTTTCACTAGTATTAAGAAATAGTAATAAGTATAATTTTAAAAGTGTTTTGTAATAATTAAAGTGAAATATTAATAAAAGATAATATTCAGAAATTATCTTATTTGTTGAGGTAATTTAAAAGTATTGAATTACACTCGCAACAAGTACTTTTTTCCAAGTAAAATTCCATTTTTTAACTGCCTTTTTACATGATTTTTTAATTTATCTACCTCAAGTTCCATACAAACTACATATTATACACTTTAATATAGAAGATTACAATACAAGAGTGGAAAGTATGCGATTAACAAGTCGAAGCCGAGTGACATATTTTCCTAGTTGATCGTATGCTGTCCAACAGTGTTGTGTATACTACTTTAATTTTAGATGAGACCAGCTTTAAACTGCAGCTTCACTCCAGTTATGAAGCAAATCTGTACAAAAGTTAACATTTAATCAATTATCTTTTCACTGTAAATGTTTCATAGTCTTTAATTCAACTTCTTTTTATATGAATAGTCGAAAAAGTCAGAAAAAAATACAAATTTGGTTGACACAGATGTGGAAAACAATTACAGAGGAAAATGGTTGTTTACCACTTCTATTTACCATACACTTATAAATCTGTAATTTGGTTGAAACATGTGTGGAAAACAACTACAGTGGAAAATGGTTGTTTTCAACTTCCCTTATCTTCATTAACACTTTAGCATGAATTTGAATGTTAAATGATCATTTTCTGAAGAAAAAACAGGGTTGTTATGAAATATTTTCTACTCATCTGAAATTAAAAATAAATAGTATGAATGTACTACATTATTCGTATTCAGTTTATCACATCATAATATAGAAAAAATATGTTTTATCTTTAATTTTAACTTTTTCCACCTTGTCCATTTAATAGGTATGGTTTTGTACTAAATTAGAACAAAATGTTTTTGGCTCAATTTGTCCGGATTTCACTATACCCACGATATTTATTTATTGATTTTATTTATTTTAATAAGGATCTGTGTGGCATTAGATGTTCGACTTTACAGTCCAGAGGTTGTAAGTTTGAGACCAACCACTGTTTCATTCCTAACCAGTGATACAATAGCTCTGTTTGATAGAACCACACCAACTTACACCAGGGATGCTATTCCATAAATATTTGAGTAAAACTTGACACAAAGTTGCTTATCATTCTTACACTTTGTCTGGGAATGATTCTGCACGTCACGGTTTTTAACCTTATCTGTAATCAAAAATTATTTTATTACATTTCATAACATCGGTAACATTCAAATTTGTTCAGTAATTTTGATACAATATTTGCTCACTACTTGCCGTAATTACGTAGTTCTTAAGGTTTTTCTTGTCGTGATAGTTTCACCGGGATGGTAAAGTTTGAAAAAATTATGCCACTTTTAGGAAGTTGTTCTACAATTTCGATTATTAAAACTGTCGAATATGACAAATATGTACTATCTTCAGCAAAAAATTATTTTTCAATTTTCTTTCGAAAATTATGTCCTATGTTCGTTGATTTTATCGTAAAATTTTTAATCTTCAAATTTACTTTTTCTTTCAAAATAATCAATTCAATATTAGTCCGAAACCCATAATTACCGCAATGAATAAATAATTTTCATTCAGTTCAAGTTTGAAAAACAAATTATGATTCAGTGACAATAGAACGCTCTTTCAAGATACCGGCCGTTCTATTTGTTCAAAAAAGTACACGAGCAGTTGACAAAAACAAGTCATATAAAATTTTAAATATTTAGAAAGAATTCCCTGAAGATCCTGTCTTTTATTAGTAGTACCGCTCTAAGATCTTATGCACGTTAATATAACTTACTCATGCAACTTCGTCAATAAAATTGTTCAAATTTTTTCCCATTTGTATAGCCGAACAATTCAAAACATTCTCAACTTTATTAGACTTAATTTTCTGAATAAGTCTCAAGTAGCTGGCACCAATTTGTTTTTCGCTTATCTTTTCATTTTCGACAAATTCAATTTTCAAAATGTTTTAGCTGATGCATTGCCGATGAAATGTTTCATTTGATGAAGTATACGTACTAATTTCCAGATAACATCTATTTTGTTTTTCCCCGATTGTTTGTACCGTTATATTTACAAATATTGTTTCCTCTAATCCATCAACACGTTGTTTTCACTCGCTTTCACTTATGCTGTATAGTTACAATTTTTTATCCTATTTGATGCATTACGCTTATCTTACAAACAGAGCTTAACTGGTGGTTATACAAAAAAATGTGTAAAATTTCGAAGTGTAAGTTAATAGCAGAATTGCAATTAAAGTTTTTATTCCATTCTACATGAAACTTGAAAAATCTTATAAACCCATCTGGCATGTTCGTATAATTTATTTTCTTTCGACCTATATTTGGTCAAATTGTTAGGTGTTCTAGCGCGTGCTATTCATAACCTGTCCAACGCTCTCCATTGTAGGCATCTCAGTTTCTGTATCCTGCTGCAATCTTATACAGCCGCCTTACTGGTGTATTTTTTTCCATCTTTTTAACCTTGCTACAGCTGGTATTTGCGATATGTAAAGTAATTAAAAACTGGCAAGGACGCTTTTTTTTCAGGGACCATCTTTTGTAATTCTAGATTGAGAACTATGAGTCTGTTTCCGTCTTTGTTCTTTTCTTGTCAATGGTAATTCATCGCTCAATGCTTAACGAGGCTCTATTACAAGCCACATAGGTAGGTACACTTTAAATTTTCATTGGTGGGCTTCAAATATCCACCTTGTTCATTTTAATGGAGTATGTATATTATCTGTAAATATACTACGGTCTTCCTCATTTGCGGAAATTTTAGCCAACGGAGAAGCTGTGCCTTTTTTTCACTGAACTTTTGGCTCCACTTCGAAAGTGGCTTGAACCTCATCAAAAATATCCCGACGTATTGTAAATAAAATTCTTAAAATAATGATTAATCGCTGTTATTTACCGTCATGTAATGTTTATCAATTTTTGCGGTAATATACAGGTGTAAGCCTACTGATAATAGCATTTTATTTTAATATATAATTCCGTAGGGGCATAAGAATGTGGAATTTCCGGATGACGCAAATTGAAATGTTATCTGCCTGCAAACGCAAATATTTATTATGCGAAAATTGGAAAAATACATGCTCCGCTAATTAGATATGAGCAAAAGTAAGACCAAGACCATGATAATCTTAATCTTGCTTACGAAATTTTTACTATTATTTATGGCGTAGTTAAACATGCCATTGATGATCTTCCAGTATGTGAGTAAAAAAATCTTTACTTTCCACAAACACCAGTAAACAAAACCCAGAAAAAAACAAAGAATTTTTAGAACAAAACAAATTTTATCGAAGCGATGAAAGAAAACAAATATTTTTTACCCCCGAAAATCAACAATGAATATTGAAAGATTTCAATTAATTAGATTGTTGAATATACTCTTTCATTTTTACCGAATTGTTACCGTTTCTATGTAATGATTTTAAAGAAATGCGTTTGGAAACATGGTTTCAGTTTATTCCAGCGTTATCAACTACTGATATTAAAATAATCGTTTATGAGGGTTAAAAAACCGTATTTCAAGGCTTAGGGCCGTCCGTTTTGCAAATTTTCACCATTTTACTTCACTGCCCTTGTTTCATTAGGACTCGCACGCCATAGGAAGTAAAATACTTATTTTATTGACACCCTACGACGTACCCCTACTATGTTATGTATAGTCACAAACTGACTTTTTTTTGGTTTATAAATTTTAATAATGAATGTAATAATATGCAAAAACAAATCTTTACTAATATACAATTTTTATATATGTATATAAAAATCGAAGTGTCTGTTTACCAGGGTTGCTGTGGTATATAGCCTTTGGTCTCTCATTGATAATGAGGGAGTTTAGTAGCAGCGGCTTTTTGTGGAAGAGTAATAGGGCAAAAACAAAACTTACGTCAAAACAGTTGCATAACCTTCAGGTATTAGAGGCCTTGATAATTAAACAAAAAGTATGTCAAAATAGTTGCCTAGCCTTTATGGATTAGGAATCCTGAAAATATACACAGCTACCTTGCAAATTGAACAGGTAGTATATGTATTGAGAAGTCTGAGATTTTTTGCGATTTAAAAATAAAAAATATTTTCAAAATTAAAGATACTTAGATGAAAACACAATAGGATGACATTATGAAGACAAAAAACTTGAATGAGGACATTATAGTGTCTAAAATAAAATGGAATATGAAGATTAAATGCAGCTGACAACAATAAAAAAATGAAATTCCTTTTTCAGACAAAATTAATTATTATTCTTTACTTTCGACTATAGATATACCAAACTGAAAAATGACACACTGTATAAATAGTGGAATTTCATTTTGCACATGTTAATTTGTAAATAAAGATACGATACGATGAAATGCAATGTAGATTTGAATGCCTCGTAAAACCTATCAGTAACACGCATGCTAACTTTCTACTTTCTTTTGTTTTATTTTGCTTTGTATTATATTTCTATGTTTGCTTATGTTATCAACTGTACTTTGGAAAACTATCTGAAGACATGAGTAGGGGAAATATACCTCATAAAGAAAGACTATCGACAAGAAACAACCAACATAATTTAATCACTTTTGAGTTAATGATACCCAGTACTAGGTTCATTTTTTTATTAGTCCTTCTTTATGAGGTGGATAATATAAATCCAAGTCACTTAAGTAGTATGTCAAAATTCTTGCAAAGGCAATTTTCAGTGCTATTAGTGCTCCATCTGCAGATGTTGAAATTTCAAACCTTTCCTACCTATTGAAGACACAAAGGATTAATAGTGAAACTCTAGGATAAGCTAGGTTGAAGACAAATTAGATTGGGATTATTCTTTGTACTATAAAGGGTCTAATAGTAGTGATCATGATTTCTGTGTGTAGTCATTATATCGTACTTCAAGGCAATTTTTGTGAATACCTGCTTATAAGTAACCATTGATGATACCATCAGATGGAGTTTTTGTCTTTTAGATAGAAGGGAAATTTGATGTGTTGTCAAAAAAAAAAAAAAAAAAAAAAACACTAGACAAGCTCTTTGTTAAGATGACTACAGATAACTGTCATTAAAGGCTGTGTAGCATCTTCCTGTCATATAATGAGCATTTGGTTATGATCCATCCTCATTTATATTAGAAAATATTTTTACTTCAGCTCATTTTTTTTTTTGTTTTTTCAAAATTAATAAAAAATAAAAAACTCTTAAACTTGAAGTTTATAAGCCCAGAGTTTTTCAACTTACAGTTAGTCTGTCAAAATTACTCAATAGTTTAATGACAACAATTTTATAGGTAGCTAAGTTTTATCATATTCAAGATATTTAGCTAGATAAGGAAGAATTCAGCTCTAGGATATCTTAAGTCAAAACATATGATTTTTCAAAATATTACATAACTTTGAAACAAAACATCTTATTAGTGTTTTTGGCTGTATAGTGTCTCAAAATCAAGGAACTATGACGTCATTTTCATTTAAATACCAAAATATTTGAAGGTTGGACATTATGAGCCAGTGAAGTTCAGATGTCTCAGTATAAAGAGGAAAATTTGGAAAAGTGTATGTTAAAAATAATCTCAGAATCTATCTAATCGATGTTGATGAATTTTTGTACGTACATTCTTCATGAACCTAGGAAAGTTCTACACTTGGTTTTATTATTTTATCACTTTGGACAACTTAGGTATTTATAAAGGAAAATCGATGAAGGCTGGATTAATAGTGGCTGTGTAAACTAATTAGTGTTGCATTTACTTTTCTTCCAACATCTGACCTATTTTTTAAGGTGCTAAATTTAAATTTGATGATCACTAATTTACCTATTTGTCAATCCTCATGGATCTGAAAAGGGACAATTTTTATTTTTCATATTTTATAGTGTAATATATCATGGACATGTTTTTTGAGACACTGAATTCAAATTTGATATTAATTTTATCATTAGACCCATTCTTTGGCCCTCATTTGTTCCAAAATGGGAGAATTTTTTATTTTCAGATTTTATTGTGTAGTATATCATCGGAAATTTTTAAGGGGCAGAATTTGAATTTGATGTTAATTTTATCATTAGATCCATTCTTCTACCTTTATTGGACCCTAAAAGGGAGAATTTTATATTTTAAGATTTGGTTGTGTAATATTTCAGTGAACACTTAGCTTAGAATTAGGGTCAAAGGTTCTAATCATCTGTCAAGCAAAGCTGACACCATGGGCAGCTAGTAATATTATATACATACTTAAAACCAGCCTATAAATGGAAACACAATGAAACAATGTAAAAAAAGAAATGACTATTCACTTAAGAAAATGTGTTAGCTGTATTCTATTTGGAAAAAAGGACGGAAATATTCCCACTTTTTGATAACTTGCTATTCTTTTTGGAAAAGGGCAAATTTTGCTCTCCAAGAAGCTGATCTCTGTCAGGACTGACCTCAAAAAATACATTAGTTCCAAACTATTTCAGAACTTCTGGACCTGACTCAATGCGCAAGTTCTGAAAAAAAGTTTTCTTTTAATGATGATGTGGTGGTATTCGTATCACTAAAGTGTTATGTGAATTGTTCCATTTGTGGATATTGTTTTTAGAATTTTTGTCGCTCCAATTTACTCTGAACTCAAACTTAAAGGTTTGACCTGAAAACTAACTTTTTCAAAACGTATCAAGACCTTAGACCTTAAAAGTAGCTCTAGAACATCGCTTTTTTACAAAAAAAAAAAAAAAAAAAAAAAAAAATACAGCTATTATACTCTGTTCAGCGAGAGATTTCCAAAAAAACAAACAGCATTTTTACATGAATGATTAAGGGCTAGTTTTACAATAGAGGTTTAAATTCTGGTTCAACTGAACCTTGATCCATGGTTCAAAGTTGGTTTAGTTTTACAATTATTCATCAGCTGTAGTTCAACTAAATCAGTGGTTTTTTTTGGTTTTTTTTTTTCAAATTTTGCGATGTTTCACAAAATATTAACCTTTTATTGGAGGAAATTTAATTTGTGACAGTGGTATGCAAAATAAACTTAATAAATAACCGATAACATGATAATATTTTAAGGATATTTGTGAATTGGATAGTGTTTGGCAACCATATAAATTTACAGTTGATCAGTAAAAAAAACCTCTTGATAAAACAGCCAATTAATGAAAAACTTGAATCATCAATTAACTCACAAAAATCCAGCGGTAAAGTTAAATTGTGGTTCACGATAGTTGAACTTTGTTAAATGGATTGTAAAATGATGTTTTACTTTAGAACCCAGTTTAAACTCTGAACTTGGTTTAAACTGCTATTGTAAAACTAACCCAAAGAAATTCTTAATAAATATAATTGTATAGCCAGCAAAACAGAATGCGGCATAGTTCTTATTCTAACATGTAGGGAGCTCAAATCAGGTTTGGTTTTTATCATTTATCATGTATCATCGTGCTTGCTTTTCAAATCCAAGTTTCGTCAGTTACATGCAACAGTCACTACGGCGTCATGTGAACGACTTATGCTCCGAAGCGAAGTACTCCGTATTCTAATCCCATTAAGGATAGATGTGTTTTGTGTTTTTTCTCCCTTTCAAATATACAAAAACATATTTTTTAAAAACTCATTTTTAATCTTAACTTATTTTCTACTATTATTGGGCGAGTAAAAGAAAAAAACTTGAAAAAGTTAATTTAATCGTGACGAAAAAAAAATACCAAAATTTTTTTGGGGGGCCACCCTTCATTTTGATGGGCCAGGGCCGCTGCGCCCTACTTACACAGAAGTAAGTAGGGTGTTTTGAAAATTATGGTGTTGGGCATAATGTGTATCTAAGTACCAAGTGAGTGTTCCAGGAGATAACATACTCGGTACTGCCTCCGGCCTTAGTCATGCGTTTCAAGCCAAGTATCCAGTTTCCAGGTGGAAAAAAAAATCCATCGTTATCAGCTGATAATTAAATTTAAATTAAGATGTAAAATAAATTATTTGTTGTTAATTGTAATTAACCATGTCGCGTAGTTGCCACCTTATCGTATAATCACGTGATCAGCTGATGGGTTAAAAATATTCACGTGACGTCTGCCAAAAATTCCACTAAAGTGTAATATTATGTAATGTCTGACCTTATCATATTATCACATGATCAGCTGATGAATTGAAAAAAATTTGCGTAACGTCTACAAAAAATTACACAAAAATATAATATTACATAAATGTCAGAGCATAAGTTTTTTTTTTTTTGTTGTATGATTAACCAGTTTTTTCTTAATTATCTTCCCGACGTCTTCCTTCTTATCACTTTTTTCCTTATTTTATATTTTAGTTAATTTTCCTTCATTTGGAAAATACCACTGTTGCATTCAGTGCATTGGCGGGACCTTGGGGTTGGACGTGTGGAAATGTGCCGATACTGAGTCGTAGATCACGAATATATAGGTCACTCAAATTTTTCTGTGCACAATATATACATAATTTCCACTTTTTGCTCATTTTGGCATTTTTTGGGAGTCTGTGGAGCCTCCGTTGTTTTATCTAAGACAATGAAACTTGGGCTAGTGTTAGAGGCTTTCGTGGGCTTCACATTCGTGTTAAAATTTTTGAAATTCATTCAGTAGTTTTGGAGAGAATGGTTCTCCAAAGTTATGCAAATCCACCCTGTTGACATCACGATAACGCCTGCAAATCAGAAGATTTCGGCTTGAAATTTTTATGGAAGTTTGAGACTGAAGAGCTGGTTTAGTATTCAATTTGAGCATAATCGATAAACTGGTTTTCGAATGTCAGCGATAACATAAATTGACACTTTTGGAAAATACTCCAAGAAATATTTTCATTTTCAGTTTTTTAAATTTACTAGCTCTGGAGGAGGAGTCTGCGTCCCCTCTTCACCTACTATAGTTATAAATCCTTGATAACCAAAATCATATACATATGCGTGTGATAGGTGACGAAGTATTATGCACAAGACTTCGTGTGTGGGGGGTAGGGGTTGAATGGGTGGGTGTGTGTTGTATGTATACCTATATACACATTGTAATACGCAGAGCGCCCAGTTTTTGTTCGTGTATTTTCTTTCGCCATGTCTCGTGATTAATTCGTTTTAAGTGAAATCTGATGATGAAAATTAATTTTTCGTTAAAAATGGGATGTGTCTTCGTTGAAAATTATTTTCTGCCTTCATTAGTTTTTAAAATAAATTACAAATTAAAAAAAGGCAAATTTCTCATTATTTGCAGTTTTTTTTATGATCTATTTGTGAAAACTAATGGCAATAAAAAATTAATTTTGTTAGAGAACTCGAGCTGATTTTTTCCTCCTTTCAATAATACAAATCCCAGCTTTGTAGCTTAAATAGAAATTGAGAAATCGTGAAATGAGAGAAGAGAAATTTTTTTCAAAACTAAAATGTGACGCGGATGAATATAAAAAAAGTGGGGTTGAATTTTATAATACAGATTATGTTTGTAATGAATTTTGACACTAACGCGAGAATACTCTCTTATAAGTGCGCACAAACCTCTATAATTTTTTTAAACATCGAGTCATAAAGTCTCGATACCTGTATGTTACGAAAAAATTTTTCACATATTCGTGTTAGTCGCGAACGTATGTTTATTTATGTGTTTGTATTCAATCGTCGATAACAATGGAGTTTTTTTATATTATCTCGATTAGCGTTAATACATCATACTACGACACCTGCTGAAAATATTGTCAACAAATTGACCTCTAAAATTTTACCACTTGTCACTCCACCCAGAATACCTGAAAATGAGAAACTGGTTTTGAAAACACCAAAACTGGAGATGTCAATAATGATGATGTAGGAGAGAGCCTATTCCTCATTGCCTACAATGACCCCACTTTTGTGGTACCTCTTCCTCCTTCAACTTTGACCACCTGCACACCTCAGTTTAAGGACTAACTACATACCACCTCGAGTAAGAGGGCACAGCAGCCGCAAAAATTACTTAAACTGACTGGCTTACCAGATACAATCCTATGAATGTGTAGAAGAAGCCAGTTGGCAGTGTGCTAATGAATTAGGAGCAGGATTAAAAACAGCAATAAACGCCAACTAATCCTCCAGACATGCGATTAATCATTTTTACTGTGCATAAACTTGGGGGAGTAGTTGTAGGTTTTAGACTACTCGTATGAGGTTAGATGTTTAGTCTCTCAATGATAGTTGCCAGTGCAAGGTGACTAATTTTTTGCACTGCATGTTAAACACATTATTTGTTTGTTTTTACTTACTTACAAATTCATGCGAGTAAATTGCAACATCTGGACCATGATGAATCAGTAGTACCCATCTCAGGTGATATCACAATCTGGCTTATCAGTTCATGTGCCATATTTTGGTTGACATAGCAACAATGAAATATATCGCAATTAGTCATCACATATATGTACATATTCTCTACATGTGTCTTTGTGTGTGTGTAAGGAGCCAGTATATAAGCTCATGAAACTAGCTACAAAATTTCCTGTGTTTGCCAAGATCTGCACTCCCCTGTACCTTGTGTACAATTTGTGGTGAATGCGCAAACAAACTACAGAACACCCTCTGTTCTTTGATTATCTTCAATGACATAAGGTATTACTCAAAAAAAAAAAAAAAATCAAAATAAACACGAAATTTAAAAAAGTTAGTATAGATGATAAAAAATAATGATTGTGTTGAATTTCGTTGCTATTGATTGAAGATTATGTATGTATGTTAGAGTTCAAAATCGGAATCAATTCGGACATATTGGAATTACCATCTCGCTGATCTGCACCAAAATTAATAAGATGTTAGAAACGATTATAATAATTATTTGTTTTAAATTTCATAGCTATTTGTTGAAAATTGAGCATTTTATAGCCAGAATAAAAACATAAATGGAGGTACTGGAAGTATCATCTCGCCGCTACGCACCAAAATCAGTAAAATATTTTATCGAATGTATTATTCTCATTGCAGTTTTTCTTGAACATTTAAAATAATATCTATTAATACATGTAAAGAATCAATTATTTTCGAAGTGAGTTTTAGCTTTAATTGCATTTTGATTATAAGTTTTCAATTTTCTACGGAGTTGTGATAAACATTACTTGCAGATAATTATAATTTGCAATGTTAACAAATGAGAAAGTGAGTGAGAACGAAAAATTCTTGAAAAAAATGGGAGAATGAATTAGTCGTCGATTTTCTTATTTTATAAATTCACTTCCATAAAATCATCCTTAATATTATGCAACACTGTTCATTCAACTACATCAATATTCTTTTTTTCCACGTAAATTATTAATTTCTGATTAATGAATGTAATAATATACGAAATGCATAGATAATTGACTAGATTCTTGGAAACAATATGACCTCTGTACTTCAAATGTTATCTAATGAAAAATTGGGGTAGTTCTAAATCTCGTGGTAAACCATCCTTATTTGAGTAACCTTAAACCTTTGTTCGTTTCGATAAGTTACTTAGTTGTTGGAAATTCACCTTTGATCTTGAATCGTGTCTACCGTGTTTCCCTTACCTGAATATCACCTATGAGTATCTGTTGAATTTTTTTCTTCCATTGGCTTGGAATTTTAATTTGTACCTATTTCTTATCAACGAATTGTAATAAGTGTGTGTCACGTAATATGTATCAGGTGAAAATTTTCATTTTTTTCGTTCGAATATTTTTTCTTCCGTCTGTCTGAGACGACAATTTTCTTCTCACAAATATCAGACGTATGTCAGATGAAAAACTTTTGCTTTTTTTCCCCTTTCCTTTATATTTTTTCAGGGTTTGCAGGCAGTAGGCACTTCACTGCGAATCAATAATTTCTACCTAACAGGTGTCGATAATATTGCGCAAACTCATACCCCTTGTATAGCATTTTATAACTACTTATTTCGAGTTATAATAAAAAAATTAGTATCCTAGTTTAATCGATGAATTTCCAGTTTACTCCTTTTTATTGTTTTTTTGTATTGGTTTTTTTTAACCTTTTATTTTAGACAGTTGGTTTTATATAGAAAAGGCGTCTAGCTGTAACTTGACAAATGTGTAGACTGCTTACAAAATTGACAAAATTTGAAAAGGGAAAAAGCACAAATAACCTTTGATTGTTTAGGTGTCAGCAACGTATTTTCAAATTTTTTTTGTCGCCATAAAATTCAATATTCAGTTTCACGCAGTGGTCACACAATTTTCACTGTCTCATTTACTGTGTTTTAAAAATTAACCAATGAATTTTTTCATTACGAAGTCGTTAAGTTGTTCCCGCGTATATTCCATATATTTTTTTAATTTTTCTGCAGTAAATGAATACGAAAATAATTTTTAAAGTAAGTTTAAAGTTGGTGGAGTATAATAATTTATTATGTTTGCTAGGTACTTAAATTTATTTTTATTTTTCATTTTACCAGCAGTCTCGAACATTTCTAATTTGACCATGACGTTCTGCCGATTGAGGGGAGGAAAAGCAAATTAACGCGGAGGCGATTCTCTTTCCCCATCCTGTCGAAATTGCCCTTTCAGAAACTGTATTTGCCCATTATGAAATCGTGAAAACATAAGCACTTCTATGCGTGAAAATTTCAAGTAGTTATTTAGGATGACATTCTGTGCGCATAATTCGTAAAAATGGAGTTGTTAAGATCAGATTTCCGGTGAGACTACCCTAAAATTGATTGAAATTATAAAGATAACTCCAGTTGTTGTCGGCAAATCAATAGACTTTTTCTCTAAAAAATCAAACGTTGACTTTTCCATGTTCGTTTACAAAAGAGGAAATTAAATGAGGTGGAAAAATAATTAGTAAGTTACCTAATATGTGGAAAATGAATGCAAACAGCGAAATTATTTTTTTTTCTTTTTCTTTATAACTTATTCCTTCACGCTGTCCAATATCATAATCAGTAAATTTTATCGTTTTTCAATTAGTATATTCAATATTAATTTCAAATAATGAAATATTATTTTTCAAATATCATCTTATCTCACATGCTGTGAAAACATGGAACAGCATAATAATCGAAAAAAATTAAGGTTATATAATAATGCTTGTGGTATTCATCGTGTGCGATCGTATAACAAAAGAAGACTACTTCAGTCTTTCTTCTTCGGTGTTTATTGATTTTCTCATATATTTCGACTAGCCTACCTGTATTTATTAAATCTTACCATCTGTCTAATTTTTATAACTATACCATTGCTCTTGAAGAGCTTTCACTGTTTGTATTTGCCGATTTTTATATTTGCTCTTAATAACTATATTGAGCTCCACTAAAAAGAATTACGCTTGAAAAAATTTCTTACTTGCCAGTAATTTGTTTTTCAATTTTTTCCATTTGAAAATTGAGACTGTCATGAATTTCATGATCTCAAGTATCATGTGAAGTTACTACTTATTTTAAATTCTTTTAGTTTCTCATGATATCGGCATGAAAATTTATCAGTGCAGTCGTGTATCTACTTGAAATGTTTTTAAACAATGATTTCATGAGTATTTGTGTTGTATTTTCGTACGACTCAATTGTACGAATTTGTGAAACTTGCTAAAAATATCTTAAATCTTTCATCTTTAGGTATATGCGTACAGAGTTATAATTTAATTTGTAGTAGTGACTTAGAACTGGAGAATTATTCGACTGAGTGTTTAAGTCATTTAAGTCACTTAACGCTTTTACCGAACTTTAACTTGGCGAAAAGTCGCATAAGACTCTGATACTCGTGTGATTTGTATCGCTCGCCGCTACAAAAATCACACTGGGATCAAAATCACCTACTTTCATGAATTGTAAAAAAAATGTAATGGGACCACAATGGGATCATCATTTACTATTTAAAATAGGTTCATCAAAATCGGTGCCCAGGTTGAGAAATGATGTTGTAACAAACAGATAAATAAATAAAAAAGTATATACGGATCGAATTGATAACCTTCTTTTTTTGGTTTAAAAGTTTGGAATTAAAGCAGAATTAAATTTTCTTCCCGATTTCAAGATTTATTCCCAACATTATTAACTCATAACATTAGTGGAATATGAACAGTCAAAAAAACTCAATCGATATCTAAATGAAGTCATTATGTAGGTATTTAGCATTATTAAATCTCCTGAACAGTGAACAGTGAAGAAAGAAAAAAGTGATTTGTAATATTGTTTTAAATTTTGTAATATTTTTTGCGCAAATTACAATTTTTTTGTCTTTCTAATTGAAATTTTGCATAAAATTTATAAAAGAGTATAGTAAACATTAGAATTAAATGATCGTGTGATTCTTTCTGTAAGTTGTTCTCGTGAAATCTTTCAGTACATTCTTCAAAATTCACCCTAATTGAAAAATCTCAGTTTTCAGAATATTACTTACATTTTCTTCGTGTTTGAAAAATTTAGTTTTTTAAATGATATGTTGAACTTTGGTAAAGGTTAAAAAAAAATTTGTAAAACATCAGAAACTGCTTTTTCGGAGAAACAACATTAATGTTGTAAATTGAAGAATGAAAAAAAAAAAAAAGAATCCTACGCAATAAGTATAGGTATAATATGATAAAACCTTGAAGAGACACTTTTTGAGAATTATTCTATTCTATTAGAATATAATAGTTATCAAAATTCACAAATGAAGTATCCGCTCAAACTAAAAAAAAAAAATTAACGTAAATTTTCGAGTGTATCTCACGAGTCGCAACCTATTTGTTTAATTTGACGAATTCCTCTTGAAAAATTGTGATTAATTTTTTTGATTAGAAAATTGTCTAAGCGGTTCTCGATCATTGAGTTTGTTTTCAAGTTTCCAAATTATCCACAGAGTTAATAAGACTAATACGAAACCATGAAAATTTACCTTCTCTTCCGTGTCCTCTTGCGGACATATTTCAATGTAAGTGTTCGATTTTTTAATTCGGTAAGTACTATAATAGATCGGCTATTGTTGACAGATTTTCGGTTTTAATTGTGCTTGATCTTTGAATCCGGAGGTAGTCCATACAATTGCAATGAAAAAAATTTTATAATAATTGAAATTCATTTAACCGTTTCAATTTCTTCATTTTGAGTGATATTGAAATTGCTATAATGGAATCATTTAAAAAAAATGTTATTCATTTTTTGTCACAGATTTCGTTATTGCTGTGCGATAACACTTGAAAAATAAATACAAGTACGTAAATAAGAGGAATCTGCATTCTTAAGCTGATAAGTCGAAAGTTGTAAAAAATCATAAACAACTTTGAATACTTTGAATAATGTTTCTCGAACACCAAACTGTGGGCTACACTATTTCTTGGACGTCAAAAAATGAAAAAAATCAATTAAGAAAGAAGTTGGGTAAATATTTGTTTTTTGACGAATTTTGAGAAAATTATGCGAGTTATTCGTGATTACAATATTTCAAAATACACGAATATTTTGTTTTATCAGTTGTTTTTGGAAAAGTTTGCTATCAACCCACTGTTTACACATGTAAATATTATTATTACTTAAATATTTCGAGAAAAATGAATTTGATATTTTCTTAAAATACAAAAATTTTCCAAAAGTAGTGGCGTTGAATATACGTTTTGTTGTTATGAAATTTTTCCCATCAAATTTACGTCATCTACCCCCTTTTTCCTCACTGCTTATAGTGAAATCTGGAAATGAAGCTAGTGCATCTATCTTGCCAGTGTATAAATATGTACGTTGTACTGTATGTACAATACAAATATCATGTAAATAATCTGATAATTTATATTCGAATTTTTCTGTCATCGCTATAAGATTTGTATTCTAAACCGAGAGTCGTCACTAGGTCGTAGTCGACTGCATGTAACTCCTTTAAATGTTGTGGGCCTTTGGGGGGGGGGAAAGAGTTTCATTGAAAATCCGAGGGAGACGTATATCGATCTGTGTTCTAGCGTTTTACTTGTATTTCCTTGTATATTGTCTCACGTTTTTCCTTATCGTTTTTTTCTACCTTACTCACTCTTTTCCTGTTCTCTGAGTAGAGTGGAAAATAGTTTCGCATTTTTCTTTCGCAATCTTGTACCTGTCCCAATTGAATTTTGTATATAACTAGACATTTTATTAACTCCTTTTTTGTAATTACTGTATCACGTAATATTTTGTTTCTACGATAATATAATAAATTTATTACTATAAGGGCGTGTGCAGAGTTTGGGTGGCTAGTTTCCGAAGAGTGTAGGTAAGGTGGACAGAGAAACCGATTGCCCCATGACCTTCTTTTTTCTTTTTTTTTTTTTGCTTGTCACTTTTAAAATTTTAAAAGAATTTTAGTAATAAATATGCGATAGTGGCCATATATGCTAAATTTTTCGAATTTTCAAAAATAACGATCAAAAAAAAGTTATTAAATTGTTTTGGACACTCCTTGAAGAATTCCTGGCTTCGCCCCTGTGGTCTTCCTTAACATGAAACTAGTAATCCAAAGTCGAAAAAGGAAATAAGTATAGTAATCGTACATTTTTGTTCAAAAAAACCATTGAAATTATATAATATCGGGGACTTAGTCCACAAAACTTATTGACTGTACTCCGTTTATGAGCTTAATGCAGGGACATTTGCAAAATTTTTATATATACAGTAATTTCTTGACATGAATTATTCTTACCAGTATGTTAGGACGATTCTTACACGAGAAATACTCAAATATGTTGTTGATAAAAAATTATTCGTATTTCTGTTATTTATGATTTGGCCTGACCGCAGTTGACAGTACTTGAAAATTTCTTAATCTTTTATGTTAACCAAAGTTTTTGCATAAGAAATTTTCGAGTAATTTTCAAGTTTCTCGCATTTTTTGCAACTATTGTATTACTAGAGTACCCAGAGCCGCTAAGCAGCAATAATTCATATAGAGCTAGTAAATACGTCAAACTTTTCAATTAACCAGGCGCATTGATACGTTTTTTTTTCTTTTTTTTTTTCCTTCTTAAATATATAAGACATTTACATCGCCATTCTGTTTCTTCCCTAAGATAAATACAATTTTTTTGTTTTATTGTTTCTGACAGGTTTCGTTGATGCCTAGAAAAAAGGCATAGTAGTGACGGAGGGATCTTCTAGACGATTCAGAGGGGTCTTGGCAAAGGCATACCATTTTGTATATCGGAGAAGGCTGGGTGTCCTCCAGGGACTGAGGCTTCGCTCAAGCCGATTCAGACCCCGCCGTCTTCGTTCCCCGATATGGCATACCATACGTATAACCAAATATATCTGTAAAACTGATCGTGTGATAGACTGATTGTGTTACAGAAGTGGCTTTCATAACTGGGAGAAATGGAGACTCCACAAGAAGAGCTAAATTCGCCTCATATTGTCACAGGATAAAAACAGGACGACATATTTTTCCAATGTATTTTTCCATAAGAAAAGAAGAGTTTTAGTTGATTCTCTGAAGATGGGAAAGATTTTTATGTGGATGATTACCATTAATAAGAGGATAATCTTTCAATCCTACCTAATCGTAAATTTGTAACGATAAAAACACATTTTTACCGATTGTGTACTGAGGAGGTTACATATATGTTTGGTATGTCTATCTCCGGAACTAATAGAATTTCGTTCGCTTAGAACAAGTGTTTTACTTTATGTATTTTAATGAAAGTAGGCTCAAAATGTTCCTGACAATCCGGAGAATGTCCTAGGCTATTCATATTTGAAAAATAAATAATTAGAAAGATGTAATTGAAGAAAATGAGAATTTATAGATTAATAAAATTATTGTCATAAATTTAGACATATCTACCAATAAAAGCAACTCATCTAAATTAATGCAGTCGGTTTCTGTTTTTTTTTTGTTTTTTTTCTAATCAAATTTATTTAAAGAAATATTTGCATTACAAGATTAATATATATTATACCTATATTCATTCATTATCCTGTTTTTGACCTATTACTATCTTCCCCAACAGAGTTTGTATCTTCTGCCTCCAGTTTCCAATAATAAATTAATCTTTTATATAAAAGCCACTTTTGTAATGCTGTGTAATCAAATTTATGGATATATTTGGTGGCTATCAATACATGTATTTGGGTCTAACTTAAAATCATTTTTTTTTTTTTTGTAATATCATATCAGTTTACTTCGTTAATTGATAAATTTGACACATTCATGAAGATCGGTGTGAATTATTGCTGCGCAGCAGCATTGGGTACTCGCTAGGAATATATAAGATACTCGTTTATTACAGTTACTTACCAGTGATTTTTATACTATAACTAGATATCAGACTCATGTTGTTTTACAAGGACAAAACATGAAGCCAACCATCGCCATCTTTGAATTGGGCATAAGCATCATTTAAATATACCGTTGTAATAGGATTTTATAGTCACAATTGTACTTTATATAAGGTTGTGGAATACCTTGTCGTGAGAGATATTCTCACCAGAAGGAAATTCAACAGAATTTAAGCGTGTTCAGCCACTTCGTACACAAGTACGGGTAAGCCAGAACCAGACCGAACACTGGCTATTTTAAAGCCAATTTGGGTGGTTTATATATGGCTTATTTACACGCACACAAACACACGTACGTAAGAGAATACGTACGTTGGTGAGAATGGCCAGGTCGCATCATATCCTATCGAGATAAGAGATGGCTGGCCAGTTTGTGTACAAATCATGACATCATCTTATTGTGTCACGATTCGGTACTCGTACATTACCTGCAAGTACATACAGGTAATTACGATCGAACGAGTTTTGTGTGTTTAACGTCACAAGGACAATTATTTGCCTACCCTTTGGGGCGGCAACTGTTGTCAAGGGATCCGAGCCCCTTTACCTCATACCGTTGAGTCCCCACAAAGGTAAATTGCATTTATTTTGGTTTTATGTATGTTATATTGTAGGGTGGCAGTATCCAACCCATAACAAACCAGCATAATTTTTCCAAAAAATAACTATACTCAATTATTGAACCGAGAGCATCTTCACCAACAGAATTCGGTGAAGATGAGTTAAGAGCCCAAAACCTGCTCAGCTAGCCAGGTGATTGTTTGAACCACTTTATACCATGCAACAAGAAAATATACTGGAAAAATATTTACTGAATAGCTGATGTCTGAGAAGGCGTTTCTAGTAAAGATCCAGCCTGAGTTGACCCTAATTAATTTCCTCGAGCGGGCTTGATGCCCCCTGGTAAAAATTAAACCATGTTAAAAATATCATTATATAATAAAAATTAATTTCACAAAAAGAAATACGAAAATTATTTGACCAGTGATTGTCGATGGCAAAACAAGGATGATTTTTACAGAAAAATATAATATAATGTCTGACATAATAATTTGTCAGAGAAAAAAGGTAGGATAGAATTAACAACCGGGGTTGTATTACAATTTATCACCACTGAAAAGTTGGTGCTGTGAGAAAAAAGAAATAAAAAGTTTTAAAGAGTTGAGAGAGAGGGAAAATGCTTTTAGGTTACATAGCTAGGCTAAGTGTTTAGCCTAGCTGAAAACGCTCATGGCATTTTGAAGCTCGAATGTTTATTATTATTAAAAGGGAAAAGAAAATTTTATTTTTTTTTTTTAGGGATGGTCGCATAGACATAGATAATGAAGTAGATTTATATTAAAAATAAAATTTTTGTTCAAAAACAAAAATGTGGCATGATTTTATTACGTCTATTTTTAATATATATTATGCCTAAAACCAAAATAAATGCAATTTACCCCATATAAAGTAGAATTTGACTTGAAAATCCTATTCCACCCATTATTTACATGGTGCTTATGCCCAATTCAAAGATGGTGGCAGTTGGCTCACTCTTCTCACTGAGTTTGATATTTACTATAGTATAAACATCTCTGTAATTAACGTAACAAAATGAGATGTAGTTCTTCTACTAACACTTAGGAGCATTCAAATCAAGTTTTGTTGTTATTAGTTACCTCTTATGAAGGTATCGGCTTTCAAATTTGCGTGTACGATCTTGGTTAGAAAGTATTTCTAGTACCGTTTTTTTGTTTTTATTTCAACAATAAAATTCTTAATTTCAAATTATTAACTACAAAATTTGAATAAAATATTCATGAATATTTATTGTAATATTCTACCAACTTAATTATGGATCAGCCAGACTGTTCTTCTGGTAAAGAACCTGTAAGATGAGTAGACACCTACGCCTGTCCGATTTCAATATTTTATTTGCATCTTCATGTTATTTCAGTTAACAGTGTCATAACACAGAATCATTTTTCTCAATTATAGATTATTTTAACTAAACAAAAAATAAATTGTTTGGTCAATTGAAAAGAATTTCTCTTCAGAATATTGAATTTAAATTGATAAATGTAACAAAAAATAAAAATGTAATTACCTAAAATTACATACAGATTTCCTTGGACAGTTAGTGGGGTGTGCGTATACTTGTTTTAGAGTCTGAGGGGGGCTTAAAACAAAAACCTTTGAAGGTGGCAGAGATAATAAAAGGTTATGAAAGTGGAGTGGATAGGTAGAAAATATGCATTGGGTTTACAAATTATCTACTAAGTGTAATAATTTCAAGTTATATTTCTCATATAATTCTATTGAACATGCTCAGTGACGAATAGTCTGGAAGGGAAGAGGTATCAGGCAAAAAACTGCATTTGACTTTTTTGTAGTAAATTTTATGCTGAACATTTTTTACTGACCTATTTTCATCACAAAATCAAAATTTGTGAAGAAAACCGGAAAAATGCAGTTGGTGATGAGGATACAGATTTTAATGTGTTGATCCAGGAGACCCACCCAGGAACTCTACATAATTAAAAATTGTGTGCTAATTTTTTTTCATTTCTTCATTTTGATGCTGTTTTGACTGGACTATTAATTTTGAACCAGTTGCTACGACGTTTGATACAAATATTCACCATAATTTATCGCAACATTTTACTAATTTTGATGTGGTTCTGTTGGAGGATACCTACTTTTATAAAGTACATTTTTGTTTCGATTTTGAAAGAGGTAATAGTTTTATACTGCGTATATTTAGATCAACTGTTACAAAATTTAATACAATCATCAATTTTATTATCGCCTATTACAACTTTTTAGCCCCTAATTTTCTATTTTTTAAAAACCACATTTTCTAACGGAGCTGTTGCTGTGTTAGAGGTTTTTACTTTATTTTACAAAAATCCTAATACTTCAGGTCAGAAATTACAAATTAAAGCAAATTTTTCGTGCATAAGACCCTAAATTGGTTGAAAGATAATCTGGAAAGAAAGTTGGAAAAGAAAAAACCGAAATTATTTAATTCCACTTTTTCATTGAAATCTCGCCTAGTAAACAATGCTTTTTCCATCAAATTTATTTTAAAAAGAACAACAGCAGCTCAGTTAAGAAAACTATGTTTTAAAGCAGTAAAAAATTGGTTACTAATGAAATACTTGCTGTATCATAAGTACCGTCCAGCCGATCCGCACCAAACTCAATAAGTCGGGTTCTTGGTTGATAGATAATGTTTGTACCAAAATTTCGTGACTATCGGACAAGACGGCGACTTGTACAGTGGCAGCAAGAAAATGGTATAATATATATATATATACCTAATAATGTACAGTAGGTATACATATTTGCATATTATATGTATAAATGAATTGAAGTTATTGGTGTCAAAATTTTCCTTGGATCATAAAACGAAAAATGTACCCATCCTCAACCCTGATGTCCAATGCCGGATTGTATCTACTTAAAAATAACAATACCTATTATAATGAAATTGCAACCTGTGTAACTCAATTTTTTAACTGTTTTTCTCAGAACTAACCTAACATTCTACTCGAAGTCGCCTAATCTATCGCTGTTTTCAAATAATCAAGTATAATAGTAGAAATCTTGTGAATGAGATGGTGCTACCCTCTCACTTGTTACTTATATGTATACCTCACGAATGCTTTAGTTCACCTATTCTTCTCACTTGTGAAATAATCCGCTACATTTTTCTGTCAGATTTTCTAATAAACATATTTTCAAGCATATTTTAAGAATAAAAATACCTTCAGGAAGAGCTTATGGTTCTCGCTTGGGAGGAAGAACAAATTTAGAGAACGATTTTGAAAATAGAGTATAATTATATTTGAGTGAGTTATTCTTATACAAATTTGGTATTGAAAAATCAATTTGACTAGAATTTATGATTTTGTGCAGTGTATTCATTCGAAATTCTTAATTTATCGGTATTTCATTTTTCAAGTTAAATTTTATAAATAATACTATTCGAATAAATTTTGCCATGGGAATTGTTGATTGTTACAGTTCAAATGTTTACTGAAAAAATATCAATACCAACTCTTTGTTTTCATGTACTGTAATTTACTTATTTTTTTCCGTTTCAGGTTGTCGCTGTATACGTTGAGCCTCAAATATTTGATAGTTACTATAACGGATGCTGCAATGGTACTTTTTGGCCTTTATTTCACTCGATGCCTGATAGAGCTGTATTTTCATCGGATACATGGAAGGTATAATTTAAGATTCAATACTTTTTTAACTGTTTTATCATTCTAGTATAGTGACATTACTTATTATTTGCGATAAATTAATCTTGTAAGAATCAAATCAAGTCAGATACGACCCAATCTTTTCTTTAATTTGGTATTCTCAAATAGTTCATGTACAGTCAAGTTCTCACTTGATTCTCGTGGAAAAAAAAAAAAGCACCTTACCCAAAAAACATGTAATCTTGATGTTATATTTTCTAGCTGTGTATTTCCAAAATTTCGTATAATTTTTTCAAAATATTTTTTATAAAAAGCCTGTGTTTCAGACAGTGTACGCGCACCAAGCACAGAATTTTCCATTATTTTAAGCCTTGACTAAAGGCCACTGTAATTTCCGACTGAACGTGTCTTCATCACGTTTTTATGTAAAATCACTAATTCGAAACTGAGTAAAGTAAATTACTTCTACAGAAGAATTGATTTTTATACTCTGTGTTCTCGTTAATTATTCCTTAGCTTGTCGAAATGTTCCCAGTTGAATTTATTTAAAATTTCGAATGAAAAAAGTAAAATCTAGGGAGTAACAGAAAAATCTGAACGAATTAGATTTTCTAGGTCACGTATTTTTATCTTCTCCCTCTCTTACATTATTTCCATTAATTAAAAATATCTAACTGTTCAGCAATTCTTCTTGCGTTCGTCGTTCCTCTATTCTCTCTTATTTGATACATTTTATTTCCAACCATTTAGTTTAAGGTCGTCCTGTTAGTTATAGTACATGATTAATTAACTAAGGAGTATACTTATTTCTTTTTATGAACAATTAGGAAGAAAGAAAAAATCGACAATTTAATCGCACGATAATCATAAAATTCAGAATCATTTTTCATTTTAATTTTTTTGTGATAATTTAAAATTACCAGTTTAGGTGGAGCTTATACATGATAATTATCGGAGATGATGTACTTGTTTGAAAAATGAGGTTCATAAAAATTGCTAACTACTAATAAAAATCTTAATTTTCATTTTTTTCTCTATTTTACTGCTTTGGTGCTTCGTATGTTTGCAGCGAGTCAGCTGCAAGACTACAAGAGGGAGATATAGTTTGTCTACGTTTTCGTGAAAAACTTGTTTCTTTCGTTCATTGATGTTCAATTTTCTGATGTTTAAACGGTTCATCTACCGTTTTTTAGAGCTTTTGCTCAAAGTTCAACAAAACCCTATCAAGTTTATTATTTTTCTTCTGCGAGTTCTATATTTTGTTTTTCATCTGTAAAAATAAAATTTTTCATTTTTACGTCATTATCTATGAAATTTTTTTTTTTTTTTTTTTCATTCATTTATTAATTTATTAATTTAATTTTGATGTGATATACTGGTATTTGCTGATCGAATCACACTATTAAAAATCCTTGTAGCCACATCGTGTCTGAATGTAGCTTTTTTTTTTTTTCACCTGTTTTCAAAATGTAATAATAGCTTAGCGTGCATATTGAACAATTTTTTACGCTTTGTAATCTTTGCTACTGACTGAGGTTTCTGCGAACCACCAAATACGTTTATAATTTTTATTTTACATACTTTTAATGAGACAATGTAGAAATTGTCCAATTTTTACCAATCAATAACAGAATTCTTTTTTTAATGCCGCAGCATTGTATTTTGTTCCAATAAGATACTTTAAAACATTTTTTTAATTCATACTTAAATATTTCGACGTTGACGATTTTTTTTCTCTACTAACAGCTTCCGAAATGATTCATCATTTTTGTAGGGCATCAATTCATTATTGAGTGCGAAATTTTATTTATCGCCGATGTCACTTTTTGTCTTTTTTTCAGGTTGAAATAATACAAAAAAAAGGAAAAATTATACTGTAAATTTTCCAATTTTCCTTAATGTTGCCAGTCTTCTTCACGAAGTTGATCAGAATCAAAAATGAAGGAATTTTTCTGTCGACTACTAAAAAAATTCTCCAATTTGCATTTAAAATGTGGTGGTTGATACTTCACCGGGGTAATTTGTTGCGTTTTTTTCTTTCTTTCAGGCATATACTGCAGTGAACAAAGAATTCGCTGATAAAACAATTAATGCGCTTAAATCCTTAAGCAAGGAAGATGTAGAAGCGGGAGCACCTTTGGTATGGTTGCACGACTATCATTTAATGTTAGCTGCCAATACCATAAGAAATGTAAAATCAGCTTATTTCGAATTTTACTGTTTTTTTCTTTATTCGAATTAATCATACGGAGAAATTATAAAAATAATCTACCATTGCAGGTCGGAGAATCGCTGGATTTAAAGTTCAAAATAGGATTCTTCTTACATATACCCTTCCCACCTTGGGATATATTCCGTTTATTCCCTTGGGCCGACGAGATCCTTCAAGGAATGCTAGGTAAGAACTGACATACTTTAATTTTTAATCTGACGCCAAATTTTAAGAAGAAATTTAAGATGACGATCGTAAGAAATATTATTGCAGAAGGTCCCTCCTCTTAACCTTTTTGTTATGTCACTAATCATTTAGAAGAGAAAATTTTTATTTTTGCTACACATCCTTCCTTAAACTACTTATATTTTTTCGATTTCCTCTTTCAAAGTAAAATCGTCATAAATAATGGACGATTTATTTTGATATGGGAAATTTTTCAATAACTGCTTTAAACATATTTTCAAGTTTCAGCAAATGATTTTATGACTTTTTATTGCTTACTTTATCTTTTGATATTTGAAATGATTTCAAACGTTCAAAGTTTTGAGTGATTTCTTGAATTTTTTACCACTGAAATTTTCTGGTTTTTGTCCCTGTTTTAGTAGAAATTGATTGATAAAGAACTGCAAATATTCTAAATTTCATCTTATGTTTAAAATCTCTTATCTACATTATATCCTGACCATGTATCAAAAAAAATAAGAAATTGTAATTTTTCACTGGAGTTAATGCCAGAATTATGAATTTTTGGCCTATCAAATCGGATTTCTAACTTAGTTTTCGTTAATGAATGTCATGTTGCCTTCAAGAGTTGTGAATGGGTACTTAAATCCGTTTTATCCACTAGAAAAACATATATCCAGAATTTTAGAACCTTCTGTGAAATTTAGCCCTTCAATGACTTTCTGACTGACGTCGCCACGAAATTTTGAAAATGTTTTCCTCTGAATTTTGAACTAGAATTTCTTGAAAAAGATGCTAAAAAAGAAGCTTATTACTAGCTTTTGACTTTTTTAACCTTTATACGTCACACTGGGGTATAGAACATATTCACAAATAACTCTCTCGCAATACAAAGCAAGTGTAAATTTCGCGGTAGGGGCTTAAGATACTACACCACGTACGTATTATAGCCCACTATAAACTATACCACCGCGATAAAGTTTGCATTGCCATAATTTACCTTGAATGTATGAAAGAGTGTAATGTTTTAGGAACTAAATTTATGTGTAAAATATAAAGAAGTTGCGTCGGACAAAGCAGTATGAGAATAAGTTGTAGTAGTAAATTTCACTTATATCTGAGTTCTCAGTAATTTCAGATAAAGATTTTGATTTGCTATAAAAAAAAATTGCCAAATTTTAGCATTATTATCTTCGTAATTGCTTCTAATTTACCCTAAAGCCCCTATCCAAGTACAACTCAAATTAAGTCGAATACCACTCAAATATGTTAAAAGTATCAATATGTACGAAGAAACGAGTTTCCATCAAATCAGCATTAAGATGGATATATGGCTTAGAGTCGAATCGACTCCAATATGACTAAATGCGTTATTTTTTCAGTGTCATCTCTCAGGGTTAAATTATGAATTTCTCCCTTCCCACTTTATCACTTCATAGAAACGCTATTTGTGCTGTAGTCAAAATATCCTGTGTGGAGAGGTTCTCACGGTATATTTTATTTCCTTTTTTGAATGATTTTAAAATGGTTTTTATCTGTTTAAATTTTTAAATAACATTTTTGTGTCCTCATTCCCACGGTTTCAGAAATTTTTTTAAATATTTGATCAAATTTTTTTCCTTGCAACAAGGGAAATCGTAGTTGAGTTATATTTGACAAATATTCAATCATTGGCCAATTGCTTTAGTAGCTGTAACATAATTATGTAACATGTAACATTTGTTGAGTGCCTCTGAACTGTTTATTTAAATTGGTTACATTATTTTTCAGAAATTATTCCCTTTTTTAAACGGTCGTGATGTAAAATTTAATATTTTGATCTAATCTTTTTAAAGGTTTGGACTTCGCAAATTACATTTTAAATTACATAATGTAAGAAATTTATATCTGTAAAGTTAGTTCCATCGCCTTCTTGACATCGACTTCATCATCTCTAAAAAATGTCGAAAAGTAAGATGATCGATTCCGTAATATTTTCGCCGCCTCTCACGCCTCCCTTAATTGCTATTGAAGTTGATTTTTCCAGCAAAATGCGTGTTTCTAAAAATTTTCACCATATCAACTTGACCTTTTTGTGTCCTTGGTCTCTCTCCTATGTCTCTCACTATTTTAATCCGAACTTTTTTAATTGTCCTTCAAACCATATTTCTCCAAGTTCATCAAATGTATAGATGACAAAACTTCGGTTAAATTACTTGTGGTCTCTGTTTTAAACTGTTGAACATCTTTTGATAGATGTTTCCTCATTTTTATATCTATCAGAAGGTTTTAATTCAAGTATATATCACCGTGTACTCTTCATGATGTTGTTGGTTTCATCTAAATGGTTCATCTTTTCGACCTCGACTCGTATATCATTATTCTCTTTCGTATGTCACTTAAGACCAAGTATCTTTTCAATAGTAAATACTCTTCAAAATATAAGTTCTATCGATTTATTATTTTTTATCATGTTTTTTGTTAGAAATACATTCATCCGTGTAGATGACCTCGTTTTCAACCCAGTCCAAGTTCCTCTGCCATCATTATACTGATAGAGCAAAACTTTTTCCACTTCTTTCCCCATTTCATTGAAGACGTGAGTGAATCTATTTTTTTTATTCCTTGAATGAATTTATGACGTAGTTAGGTTCAATTTTCATTTATATAGTTTATTTAAAATTTCTTAGCGTTAGTATTTATTATAAACGAAATATAATCCCACATGATAATATGTATATTGTGGATATATACATTACTTGTAGTGAATGTGGTTGGGAAAATGAAAAACTCGACTCGTTTTCCCGTGGAATGTTATGTGCAGTTTCAAATCACTTTAGGACGTATTGCTAACGGCTGGTTTGATATTTTAATTTGCAGGTTGTGACATGGTCGGTTTCCACATCGAAGACTATTGTTTGAACTTCGTGGAATGCTGTCAACGACGACTCGGTTGCAGGGTCGATCGTAAAAGTTTGCTGGTGGAGCACGGAGGTCGAACCGTACGTATACGACCCCTGCCCATTGGAATTCCGTTCGAACGTTTTGAGGAAATGGCTAAAACGGCCGAGAAACAGATCTCAACGACGAACCAGCAAATCGTACTGGGTGTCGATCGCTTGGACTACACGAAAGGATTAGTTCATAAATTGCGGGCATTCGAAGCGCTGCTGGAAAAGCATACGGAGCACATTGGAAAAGTACGAATAATATGTTTACTGTTCTGTAATAATTAATTTGAAAATTTATCATATCGCCCTCGCCCCTAATAGGCACTTCTAATTTCAAACGATTATTTAGTTGAATTTGGAAGAAAATTATATTTTATTTTCAAATCATTTAGGTGACTCAATTTGATTAAATTCTTCCATCTCTTACAGAATAGCTTTTTATTTTTTTTTTTCGCATACTTCTATCAATTACGAGGTGTTTCAAAAAGTATTTTTCTAAGAATGTCGAACTTGTAAATTATATCTTAATTCCCTTCACATCCCCACCACGGTTTTATGTAAATTTTCACTTTTTCCCCTCAACATGCCTTTTAAAACAGTGCTATTAAGTCTCAAACAGTTACTTTTATCTCAACTAAATTTTAAAAAATTTTGGTGTTTTTTACTTTGATTTTCAATTATTTAGATTGATCTGTTTTTATAACATAATTTTATTTTACGAAATTAACGATAATATCTCTTCGTCTCTATAGGAAATTGGAGGGAGGTCGAGAAAATAATGAAATATTTACATGATAAGACGTATAAACTGCGCAAGGCTTATCACAAAAATACGATTCCCATCGTATGCTCGTTAATTCCGATATCAATGTGGAAATAGTCAGCATGTGGAGTTTTTAAATTGTGAAAAACTCATTCAAACAAACGCGATAAAAAAAATTTGTATAATTTATGATCGTCAGCACAACATTACCTGGCAATTTTAAATCACACCTCGTCGTGTAGATTGAACTACTAATGCAATTTGTACGAGTAAATTGTTCAGTATTCTATCAGCTTGCCATGAACATGTGTAAAATACTGTTCCGTAGAAATTCTTGGGAATAGATAATATAATTATAATTTTCCCATTAACACCGAGTGAAGAAGTTCCAACAATTTTTAAGAAAAATTCTGTGGAATAAAAACGTAGCCAACTTGAGAAAATTTCGCAATCATTTGATTAAACAGAATAAAGAAGAAACAAAGGAAAAAATATCAATATAAACGGTTAGAACATTTTTATGCTTAAACTTGAACTATTTCTCTCGCATCAAAGATTTTACAACTTCGTCCTATTGAAGTCGTATTCAGTAAACAAGCATCAAAACTAGATTTTTTTAGCGTCTTTTATGTTTCGTTCGAACAACCATTGATAAAAGTATTTTATCGACGTATTTTGCGGTCAAAATTTAACACCAATCATTCACAAAATGTGATTAATTTTTCTTTGAACGCTTTTTTAATGCATCTATTCTCGACGTGATAAATCTACAAAATACTGCAAATACTTTCTATTTTCAAGAAATTAATTGTATTGTTTCCTGAAGAAGTATTAAAGATGCACAGGATTGTTTCAATTTCACAAAATGAAAATGTTATTCGTGATATTTTAAAAATAACGCATTAATATTCTCCAGAAAACACTAGAAAGAAACGACTCATCATCATGGGATTGGCCAGAAATCAAAACACTATTATCGTTTATGTACTTATTTGTGGTAATTCACCCCCACTTAATATCAGGAAATGGCAACATAGCTTCTAAATCTTGGAAGGAGAAGTTATTTTAAACTGATATACTATCTTGTGCGTTTTTGGGAAAGAAAATAAAATACAATTATTTTGGTTTGTACCAATTTTTGGAAAGTATTTGACGGAATATTAAATTTTAATTTTGATCGAAAAGGTCCTGATATTAAATCCTCTGAATAATTTTTCTTGAAAAGTCCGATAGAGAGTTTTTAAACTTATGAGACTTCTTTTTAGGATTTTTAAGAAATATTATTTTTTTCTATTTGATATTTTTTATGATTCGGTAGAAAATTCTTCTTGTCTTCTTCATGACATCACAAGTTTTTTCTCTTAATATACACATTAAAACAGGTTAGATAATTGATAGAAAATAAGTATCGGGTGTTAATTGTTGTTCTTCATTAGGTATGATCATTGACTATGGGATATGATTTTCATTTTATCGTAGATTAGAAATTTTCTCCTTTATCATTCTTTTTACTCGACTACAAAGACGGATGATGATATAGTTCACTTGTTATATTTACGTTTATTAGTAGATGACTAACTAAGAAAAGTTGGACCGATGTTCATGTACACTAGGTTAGTCAATTCGTATTGTATTGGAGAGTATTACTGGACAAATAATTATTCAAATAAATAAAATAATTTTATAAATTGAATTTCCTCAAGATTTTTTTTTTGTTGAAATACGTATCTCTGTTGTTCTTTCAATGCTTGTCATGAAATTTCAGTGATTATCTCTGTTTCCAAAGAATTAAGTGTACTTGAAGAATATTAAAAAATTATTTGCACTTTTTCTTTGTTTTAATCGATCTCACAAAAATTTTCGCATTCAAATTTTTTCTTGTTCAAAAATACTTTTTTTCTAATATTCTACGTAAGTAAATTGTTTCTTTTCATGGTTTCTCCCTTCTTGCTTTGAAGGAAACTGAGTTTAAATGATTTTCCTGATTCAAACTTGCCTTTATCATACTTTCAAATATTTGGACTCGCTGTATTTCTAATCTTTGGTTGTTTATGTATTAACTTCAATAGGAATGTACGAGATGTGCAAGTTTAATTTTCCAAGTATCACCGGCCGTATTATTCTAGAGTTACTACTTATTCTCTTAAAACACTATTGTCAGCTGGTAGCTGGCTCCATTTGCCACGCGTTGAAGTTTAATTTTATGTCGATAAAGACTGCGTACAAATTATCCAATTTTTTATTATTTCTTGTTTGTTTTTCAGGTCACACTATTGCAAATATCGGTTCCCTCTCGCACAGACGTTAAGGAGTACCAAGAACTGAAAGAAGAAATGGATCAGCTTGTTGGACGTATTAATGGCCGATTTACCACACCTAATTGGTCACCTATACGATACATTTACGGCTGCGTTAGTCAAACTGAATTAGCTGCACATTACCGAGATTCAGCCGTAGCTCTAGTCACTCCTTTGCGAGATGGTAATCTTTTTTGCGTCTCATTCGCAAACATCTTAACGGTATTCAATTGCCTCTTACAATTTTTTTTTTTTTTGCCATAGGTATGAATTTAGTTGCTAAAGAATTTGTTGCATGTCAGATTCGTCCTTCTCCAGGTGTTCTAATTGTTTCACCATTCGCCGGTGCTGGTGAAATGATGCACGAAGCCTTAATATGTAATCCATACGAAATCGACGACGCCGCTGAAGTTATTCACAGGTGTGTTTTATCAATGATAAATGTACCTATAATAAAAATGTTGTGAATTTTTGTGCAAAATTATGAGTTTTCTTTTATTGTTTCCCAAAGCCCCGCCATTTGAATTATTTACGTTGTGACTCATGATAATGCCTTCAAATTTGTAGAAGTCAGTTTGTCTAATAGTAGCTTGTGGTTTTGTTGTTTTTTTCCCCGATGATGAGTCATATTTTGTTTTTTCGTAATATATTATTGTTGTTGACTTTCTAGTGTCACGACCACAAAAAACAAGGATGAATTCTTTAAGAAAGCAAGCCCATTTTAAAAAACACTTATTTTTTTATTCTTCAAGTCTTGATTGACAGAAAAATGTTGCATGAAATTTTTCTACGACGAGAAATCGGTTTCCAGAAGTTAAAACTGATATATTAGAGTATTTTCCTTTACTATTGCGTTCAGTGCAATGGCGGGACTTGTGGAAAAGCGCCAATCCTGAGTCGGAGATCACGAGTGTATAGATCACTCAAATTCTTCTGTATACAATATATATATTTCCACTTTTTTCTCATTTTGGCACTTCAAGAGTCTATGGAGTCTGCGCTGTTTGACCTATGGCAATGAAACTTGAGGTAGTGTTAGAAGCTTTCATGGGCTACCCATTCGTGTTGGAATTTATCCGCTAGTTTCGGAGGAAAAGGTTCTCAAAGTATTGCAAACCCATCATGTTTTCATCACGATAACTCCCGTAAATTAAAAGATTTTGGCTTGAAATTTCTATGGCAGTTTGAGAATATTAGGGACAGATTTGGTATTGAATTTGATCGAAATCGGTTAACTGGTTTTCGAATGGCAGCTATTACAAAATTTGACACTTTTGGATAATACACACTTATCGTGGTTGATGCGCGACAGAGATATTTGTTAGATCATATATTTTTCTTGTAGATATATTAGTCATATTATTTCGCATTTTTTCGTCTTCAGTCATTATTTTTAATGCATAATTTGAAAAATTGAACCGCTTTTAATTTTTAATCAATATAATTTATGGTGAAAACAAGTGAAAATCTGGATTTTGGTAGGCTCTCGATCTTTTTATCAGTGAAAATTATGGTGATTGAAATGAAAACTGGATTTTGTAAAAATTATTCATAAGCTCCGTTTTTTTTTTATTCTGTGGGTCACATATTAAACAAAATTCAAATAACTAAACATTTTTATATTTTTACTTTTATCTGGAATTTCTGTCTTTCTTAGTCGGTGTTTATTTGTTTTTTTTTCGATATTTTTTTTTTTTATTTGTTCAGAATTGTTACTTTCAGTTTTCGTTTCAGTCTAAAAAATCGTAGATATAATGTTAAGTACGTTTCATTTTATCGGAAATATGTATCACCAGAAGCATCGATTCCGTAAAAAAAATGTTTGGATAATTATTTGAGTCATCCTTGTGAATTTCATTTTTATTTTCTTTATGGATGGGAGAAAAAAATGAAAACGTACGAAGAATTAAATTGTACTACCAGAAGCATGGATTCCATAAAATAAATGTTTAGTTAATTGTTTTAATCGTCCGTCTTAATTTTCGTTCTTACTTTCTTTACTTTATATATACATATACACATGAAAAAAATTAGGTCAAAATAAAAAAATGCTACCAATCGTTTTCTTTTTCATTGAACGGATAATTTTTATCATCCCCACCCCAATCCTTTTTTGAAATCAATTTTAACACCCCGTTTGCCAGCAAAGTGGGAAGTAAATTACGAATTTAACGTTTTCAGCTTCGTTTCAGTACAATACTAAATACTTTATTCTGTAAGTACGAAGTCGTCTGATTTCGTTTTCAAATAGCGTGCATACTTCATTTAATTTATTTTTTTTTGTTTTTCAAATTCCTAAGTGATGTCTTTTTATTACAGAGCACTCACAATGCCCGAAGACGAAAGAGTGTTGCGTATGAACTGTTTGCGACGGCGAGAAAAAGAAAACGACGTGAATTATTGGATGCGCTCCTTCCTTAAAGCGATGGGCACCCTCATAACCGAGGATGGTGATGACGTGTTACCGACGACCATGCAGCCAGTGACTCTTGAAGATTTCGACGAATATCTATCGAAGTACGTGCGCGTTTACGGTTTTACTTCAAGAAGCGACCTTTTCCCCTCGTTAATATATACATAAATCATTCGTACAGTGCTTAAATGGTGTATATATAATCAATTTATAGATTATTTTGCGGGTGTTCTAATCATGTGGATGACACGCTTTCAAATAAGGGAGGAGGTCCTTTAGAATGTAACGTCAACGAAGGGTGGGTATATCGTCAGAAACAAAAAATAGAACGAGATTAAATGAGTTTAATTAGAGGTGAAAGTACGTGCTAACCTTGTGTTTGTCAAATGTGCCGTGTGTTCATATCTACAACCAGTGGCTAATTTTCCTTTATTGGGTTTTGATTGGTTTGAATTCGTCGTACTTTGTTCTGCTCGAATTAAGTGTAGAAGGTAAACGCTTTAGTGGTGAGAACTTTTTAGCTTGTTTTCATCTATTATCGTTCATGTACTCGTGTGGTTTGATTAAATCGTTGTTAAAAGTTCAGAGATATGTTTAGATGAAATTCCTGTTTTCTTTCTGAATTGAAAAGTTTAACGCTTGCCTTGAAAAACATGTTTTAATCAACCAATTACACGAGGACATTCTTCAATTGTAAATTCATAGTGGTAAGCACAGTTACGTTTGTAGTTGTACTATTCAAGTAGCGAGTTCAATTTCAATAGCAATTTTTTCCGATTCATCGTGATTCACGTGGACGAAGAAATTGTAAATAGGTATTTGGTGTTAACTTAATTTTAAAATTTTTTGTTTGCAAATGCTATAGATTCATTTGTGGATTGGCCATCCTTTGGAGTCCCACTTACCCCCGTAAATTAAAATAATCTTCAGACTCTGGTGTGAACGGCCTTTTTACAAAAATCCATCAAAAAAAGTCGGCCATGATGTGTTGCTTGTACCTCTATCATTGTGCTATTTTTCATATCATTATTTTTTTTACTTTATGCAGAAAAGGGTTACGTGTCTACCATTGTTTAGGTATTCACCACCGACAAGTTTATCTTACTCGAGTAACGAACAAAGTTTTCGTATTGCCCTTTAAAACATCATTTTGAATACAGTTTTGAAGGGTAAAAATATACGTTGCAAGTTTTTTGTATCCACAAGTTAGTAATCATATCTTCGTCGTTAGATACATCGGACATACCGACAAACTTGCCTTGTTACTGGATTACGACGGCACGCTGGCACCCATCGCTCCGCATCCGGATCTTGCTATTTTACCTGTGGAAACAAAATGTGTTCTGGAAAGGTTATCCAACACACCTGACGTCTTCGTCGCCATTGTATCGGGACGAAATGTTAACAACGTCAAAGAGATGGTAGGTGTAGTGCCAGTGAAATATGCATTTTTTTTCTTTTAAAAATAATACCTTGTATTTACAACTACAAACATTTTGATTGGTTTTTTTTTCTTTTACGTAGGTGGGTATCGAAGGACTTACATATGCCGGTAATCATGGTTTAGAAATTTTGCATCCTGATGGCAGCCGCTTTGTCCATCCAATGCCAACAGAATTTGAAGGCAAGGTTCACGAATTATTGAAAGCGCTGCAGGACCAAGTAAGTTGTGGGGACTAAATATAATTTTGGACTGCCGGATAGTATGGCTAATATTTGGTGAACTATTGGAAGTGAATGTGGTTATTAAGTGAAATCTGAAGTTGCTCGATGACCCATTCGATTACTTGTTGTGGAATTAATGATTCCTCCACGGTTGTATCCTTTTGAGAATATTATTGCTCCATAAACCTTAATGTAACTCTAAAAACTCTTTTTTGTTTGAATTTTCTGAGTCCCTAAAAATATATGGTAAAATAAAAATTAGTTGTGATAAGGTTATGGATTCCGGGATTTTCAACAATTTTTGATATCTATTTTTCATCTTTATTTTGCGATTACAGAAAATGTATCTTTAGTCGTGGAAAATTTTTGTTTTTTGAAACTCGTGAATCTATTTCACAAGATTGTGTGAATTTACAAATTGAATTATTTTCAACGAAATTAATTTTTTTAAAGTATCAGTCATATTAAATAACAGATTTACTTTTTCTTTCATTTAATCCTCATTGAATCATATCGTGGCGATGATACCACTTTTTCTGTACAATAATTTTGGTTCGAAAACCCGTTGCGACTTCAAAAAAAAAAGAAAGACTTCGTTTAAAAACTTTTTGTAGTTTTCTGTTTCAAGTTTTGTAACTCACTTTGTTAATTTTTAAATCGGACGTATAGTCACGAGTGAGATTTTAAAAATCATTTATTTTTGCTCCTTTTATTCAACATTTAAGCTATTACCAACCATTACAGAAAAATTTATTCGAAATTAAATAAATTCTTGTATCCTGTTAGAAAAGAGAATCGATTAAAGTTGTTATAATATATCAGTAGAAGTATTGGAATTTAGCGTCTGAGGTCTAAGAATGGAAGAAGTAGGCTAATGAAAATTATTAGTCTAATCAATCGGATTAAAGAATTTGTAGATAGGTACATAGGGATGGGTAGTGACTGAAACCACCAAGATAGAGTGGAAAAATGGGAGAGAGGGAGAAGACGTTTTAAAAACCAGGGAGATTCCCAGGAAGAAGAGAGTGATTTAAAATTGGTCGTCTGTATATATTCGTTTGATTCATTAGTGTTGGGCTTTCGACCAATTATTTTCAATAGTATTTAAATTGTTATTGAATACCACGTTTTTTAAGTGTTGTTTTTTCTTATAGAAAAAACATACTGCTGGTCGCTAAAAAAACCCACGAGAGTTAGTTTTCGTGTTCTTTTGTTCGAATATGTATGTGGTAATATACTTCGTGTAATAAATACTAAATTGATATTTTCTGCATGTTTTTTTATTAAAAAATCAACAATTACTGAAATCTGAAAAAATTTATTGATGGGCAAAATTGTTCATCTGTAGAACCTGGTTTACCCGCTCCTGATTTTTCTAAGAACCTGGTCTTTGAATCTGCTCCCTGCTCCGAAACTGCTCCATCATATTTATTTAAAATAAAAACCATTGAACCAAGAATGACGGTAACCCTAACTATATTTGATTGAGCAGTATCTGTCATCGGTATTCATGTTATAAAGAAGTAGTATCCTTTATCTCCTTCAATACAATTAAAGTTATCATTAGAAATTGGGTGGGACTAGAAACATGAGATATGTAATAAGTTGGCTAACGATTGTATGAAAATTTGGCTGAATTCATATGTTTTGTTTTCAAAATATTGCTGAAATTCCATCATTCGCTATTCCATGCAATGAAACTTATCGAGAGAAATTATCAAAGAACTGTTAATTGCAGAGAGCTGAAATTTTTATGAGATATTGTAGTATGTTAGCTGAAGATTCTGTAAAAATTTCAGCTACTAACAGTTCTCTCGTAATTTTTCTCTGTAACTTTCATTGTGTGGAATATCTATGTAAATAATATGACCTAAATCTAGTTGCAGAATTTCACCTATATTTCGAGAACCAAATTTTCACCAGATATTTAGTTAGCATAATCTCGATATCTTTGAAAAATTTTAGCTCAATCTTACCCTTAGTTGTCGAGATATTGCTGAAATTCTGTTCAGATTGAATAATTGAAATGATAAGGATTCAATCTAGTTGAGGAGTTGGCGGAATTTCAGCAATATCTCAAAAATGAAACGCGGGATTGAACTGATATTTTCTCAGAATTTTAAGCTAACATATTACAACTCATAAAAATTTCAGCATTCTATACAGTGAACATTTTTCTCGTAATTCCTTTTATTATCTTTGATTGTATGAGATGGCAGTGGCTAGCAAATGATATGAACTCAATTTAGCTGCTGATAAGAAAACCTGTAGCTTTTTTAAAAAACCTGGTTGTTCAAACCAGACAACTCCGGAGCAGCACATCCCTAGAAAAATTTGAACCAAGACATGTTGGAAGGTTAGATTGTACTTTTCCATAATATAATAAGAACTATTAGATTAAGCATTGAGATTTTAGAAATCTAGTCCATAATTTGAAGTAAGGAAACCCATTTTAAGCTAGACCATCAACTTTCTCATTAATTTAGTTCCCGTCTGACTTGAGGTGAATTTCATTGTTAGGGAACATATTACTTACTTGATACTCATGATTAGGGGTGATAAGTAGGAGTTAGAAGGATAGGAGATGGCTTCTAAAGCACTAATAGAATTGGATCAAACTTCTTTATTTTTTTGATATTAATTGTACGAGTACTTGAAATTTCCTCCCTAACCCCTCGACAAAATTCTGGTAATGGTTGCGTTGCTAATACCTTTTTAACGATGCCGTCGATACTTATCATTTCATGATCGTGTGTTGATGACTAAACAATTCAAAATCATTCGATACTCGATCCGAAACTTATCGACGTCCAATTTTAAATTTTTCGTTTCAGGTATGCAAAGATGGGGCGTGGGTGGAAAACAAAGGCGCTTTGCTCACCTTCCACTATCGCGAAACCCCTTTGGAAGTGAGACCAGACCTAGTGGCCAAAGCGCAGCAACTAATTCAGTCGCACGGTTTCAGAGCGGGACAGGCGCACTGTGCCCTCGAAGCGAAGCCACCGGTCCAGTGGAACAAGGGCAGAGCGAGTATCTATATACTAAGAACCGCATTTGGGCTGGACTGGAGCGAACGAGTGCGAATTATTTACGCTGGTGACGACGTTACCGACGAAGATGCTATGCAGGTGAGCTTTTGGTTTTGCACGAGCGAATAAGCCTGTTATTCGTTTTGGTCCGAATTAGTAGAATTGATGGAGTCTGCAGCATTCGATAATCTTTTCACACTCGTTATTATGGTTGCATTTTTAGGCGCTAAAAGGTATGGCCGCCACATTTAGAGTCACACAATCGCAAATTGTGCGAACAGCCGCTGAACGTCGACTACCGAGCACCGACTCAGTCCTCACTATGTTGAAATGGGTGGAACGACATTTCTCCAAACGGCTACCTCGTCAAGATAGCATTAATGGGATGAGTAACAACGTTATGAAAGCATTAGGAAATATGAAGCTCGAGATGAACTATTTGGACCATAGCGATATGTCTCCTCACTGAAGGTAAGGAAATTTTTGGGTCGGAGCTAGTTGGCCACGTTTTCGTACACCATTCGTGTAATCGTGTACCTTATTAGATTTCGTCACTGTGAGGATTAACTGCACGTGTGGATTAAGGAGTCGTATTTAATTTGACTTTTCTGCTCGGCTAGGCGCACTTCTAAATTTGTGTGCGATTGTGCTGTGCTCAATTAATTTTCTTCTATAATTTAGATTTTCTCATGTTCGTATCGTTTTGTCGCTTAGAACATTTAGAATTATCTTTCTTCGTTTCCGAAAACTAAAATTCGCTTTCCTTTTTTCCGAATTTGGGTTCGTTCTGAAAAAATAAAAAGCAAAATAATAAAAAAAGAACTAACTAACTAACGTCAAGAAAGAATCATGATGTACCGTTTCAATACTTTTTTCTGGAGTTAAACTTCCTTCAAGAATGAATATTAATATTACTCGAGAATAATTTGATTAAATAATTTATTATCCAAGCTCGTATATGGTGGATCTTGACTTCTGGATATAGACTTTAGAAAAATATTTCAAACAATAATTTTAAATCACAATATAATACATAAATAAAATTCTGTGCGTTCAACCATACAATTACTTAAAGTAAGACAAGTCGTAAAGAAGACGAAAACGGTACAGTAAAAATTAATATTCTATTTCAAACACGAGTTTATATACACAATTATGCTGTACAAATTTCGACTGTGATTAGTACAAAATAGGGATTTTCTGTTTGGAGGGATTCGTGTATTTGAGGGACCAGTCTGATGAGGTATTGGAATACTGTGTTGGATGTTGTATGTGTGTAAAATTACTAAACAAAAGAAAAGAAGACAAATTTGAGGAAAGAATTTTATTAAATGGAATGCAGGGATAATGCGTAGAAAATAAAATAATTTTTTCATTGTGTTTGTTTGAATGTAGTCGTCAATAAGAATTATGGCCAACTATATACATTACACTAATATCATTTCTCGTAAATTTTGGTTATTAAAATTATTATAGAATTTCTGATAACTTTGTCTTCCTCAAAATTTATTCTTTTTACAAATAATTAATTGTTAGAAAATTGGAATGCAAACAGTTCTGTCGTTATTACTTATTGAACTTTATTTTGTTGTATGCATGATTAATGTGTGGCGTAGTAATTAGGTGCTCGGCTTCGTAATTAAAAGGTTGCGAGTTCACAACTGGCTACGACATTCGTCAAATTTACGAGTCAAAATGGTAGAGTATTCAGTTCGGTTCTAATGATGCTTCAGTATTTGTTTGAAAAATTCATACCTACTGGTAGACCACTAACTATCGTATCTCGACCATTTCCTCCTCCCATTTCGTCATCAAAATATATGTAAGTATATCTTCAGATGTAGAATAAAATGGCCACATAGCCAAAACCTAATGTGGAAAATAAAAATGAAAATTCAAGAATAAAGTGCAAAATTAGTGAAATTGAGTTAATTTTTGTTTTCTGAAATGAAGAAATGGGTGGAGATGATATTCACTACAGTCTTATGATTGTCAGTACATAATTATGAGTGGTTTATTTTTATTTTTTTGTTTTTTTTTTTTTTTCAGGATTTTCGATTGAAAAGTATTTTTTGTTGATATGCTCTATAACCGACTGATGAGAATACAGGGCAGAATAAATATAAGAATGTTTTAATTTGTTAGGTATTTTGATAAAAATTTTCCGAATGCTGGTTATTTCTTACATAGAATTATTATTTTAACTTTACTTCACTTTCGTTTTTATTAGATGTTATGTTTTGAATCAAAAATTCCTAATATAATTTAAAAGTCTCCATCCGTTCTCGATATACTGTGTAGGTATATGAACTGTGAATTTTTTTTTTTCTAAAGTTTAAGAGAACATGACGTTTTTACCGGTTCTCAGTAACTTGATCGGGAATAATTGTCTTAACGAAGCAAATTTGAAAAGAAAAAAAATTTTATTTATGACCTCATTTTGATGTAACACTTTTTTTTTTTTTTTTTTTTTGTAAGAGTTGTTTATTCCAAACGTTTATTTAACTTTCTGTTTGTGATAATACGATTGGATACATACCTGTAGAATCGTAGCATTCCCTCGATTTTTTTTCTTTTCGGTTTATAGCAGTACCAGTTTAATGTATTATTCTTATTTTTAGCGATAACCAGTACAATAATTCACATAATAGTATACAGATTATAATAATAAACTCAATTTTCAATCAGAAGCGAACTGATTTCTTTTCTGTTTTTTTTTCCTAACTCCAACGACTTACTACCCTTACATGTTTCAGTATATTTTGTATTTTACTTTGGAGTCAATAAGACTTTTTTTATAATTTGAAAAGTATCTTACGTTTGTTTTTGTCTAATTTTTTTTCTTTTTTTTTTTTTACATCTTTGTTACTTTTTAATAACAATTTCCTATTTATTTTTGTTCCATAATTGTTATCCTACTGGATACTAAAAGAGATAATCGTCAATTTGAATATTCGTTACCAAATTATACTGGAGTTAGTTTCTGACTACATGAATTTTATCATTTTCGCTCATATAAATGTAATTTTTGGGAATTGATTGTTGAATGTATGATAAGCAAACTGATCCTGCATGTTAGTCGTTTAGTACCATAACTTCTTCCAGTAGATTTTAGTTTTTGAAATGTATACATTTTTGTAGTATTTTAAAATAAATCTTTACAGTTATCCTGGATTGTATTTCGTGCGTTTTGCTAAAACAAATACCTTCTTCATATCATACTGCAGATTTATTTTTTCTTTACAGGAAATATAAATTTTGCTTAAAGTTTTATTTTTTTTCATACCCTACCAAGTATGCGTCTATGACTAACAATTAAAATTTCTTTATAATTCTAAAAACTTGATATCTTCATAAAAAAAAAAAAAAAAACGAACAATTTACCTGATGTTTATTCAATTGTGCCTGAAGAGTGAATGGTGCCTACAGAGCAAAACTCAAGCGGAATGACTTGAAAATCAAAAACTATACAATTTTTTTTTCTTTGCAGTAGCGTGGCTACGGAGGCTGAAGAGATCATGCGTTCCCCCCTAAAAAATGATGACCCCGTCGCTACAATGTACACAAACCTGTTCGCATTTTGCATGCTCGATGAATGGGATTTTGAACAATGTGGCCACCAATAAAGATGGAAATAGCCGTACCGTCCGGCCGATCCCTACAGAAATTATTAAGTCAAGGTCACTGCTATAGTGCGAAAGTTCGAACGAAATTTCGTGAATATCGGATAAAAATTACGACCTATACTACGACAAGAGTGGACACGAATCACGGATCGTGGTATTTTCAAAATTATTCGAATCACGGACCATTCACAAATTGATTTTTACGGATCATCAAATCATTTTTTCGAATTACAAATCATCACTATATTAATAGTAATTTGTTCCTCATTTTGTGCATTATTGACACAACAAAAGTATGTGTTTATGCATGTCAAACAAAAACTTATGATTCACAAATGTAGAAAAACTACTTGTTTTTCAATTTGAGCTTTTGTTTGATCTTAATGGAGCTTTAAAAAATATTTTGAAGTCGGAGTAAATCTTGCAGGGTATTTAAATACTGAATAAATGTTTGTTAACTGTTTATTCTGTTTTCACAAATTTATTTGTGATAAGAAGTTTATATTATTAATCATGAGAAGTGATACCATCGACAGCAAATTTTAAACTGGGTGTTTTATTTGCCACAGTGTTATTTTGATGCTTGTAGGTTGGTTGTTTTTTTGTCACAAAATAGTCAAAAGTGGGGTGACACCATACTACCCCTATTTGAGATGAGGTGTGAATTGGTCACAGGTTGATGTTGTCATGTTGACACCAAGCACAATTTTGAGAGATCAAAACAAACCTGGTTGGTGTTTGGTGTTGACCTAGTTAACCTTTTGACGTAAAATAAAACAAACAGAAGTAATGTCGTTTATGTCATAATTTCATTAGTAATCTTACTGGGTGACTAAATATTCATGAAAAGCATTGAAAACAGGAGTTCATAAATGGAAACAGAAACTATATTCTTTCTGCACTGGAAACCAAAATAAAATGAAGCACCAAAATTGTGAAATGGAAACCAAATTGGAAACAACTAATCAATTAGTTTCAAGACAAACAAGGGAAACATAATGGAAATCAAATGTTGAATTGTTTCCATTTCCATTTCTCCCCAGATTAACTTTTGATTTGAAAGAAAAAATTTTAAAATTATATTGAACGAAAAATTTATATATAGGTATTAAAGCAGTATTTGGAAAATTTTGAACTAAAGAAAAAGTTTTTTGAATGAAAATAGAAACAAAACCCTAAATGAAACTAGAAACAGAAATGGAATTAAAATTTTTATTAAAATCAAGAAACCTAATGAAAATTTAACCAAATTTACAGAAATTTGTTTCTGTAAGAGTATTTGAAAACTTTATATGAATCATATCATATTTCTTCAACATTTTTTCTATATATTTATATTGTGTTGATTGTTTAATTTTATGATTCGTTCCTCAATATTTCTTTGAATTTTGAATCCCACAAAAAATCTTGGATTGTAAATAATTGTGAGAGTAAATATTTTTTGTAACTGTTCATATGTTTTTGTAATCCACAATTGGTTATTGGAAGCAATTAATATATCATCCGTATATGTTACAAAATATATTATTGATTTTTCAGATTTTTTAAGATACAAGCATCAATCAGATTTAAGTCTTGAGAAACCTATTTGTTTAATATAAGTATCCAAAAGATTACACCACTTTTGCATACTTACCCACCTAAATTCTATGGGGCTGTCTATTCAAGACAATGCAAAAATACAGGTTTACATAGTTATCCACCTTAAAACAGTAAGGTTTTTGAAAAATGACGTCACGAGTGAGTACTCCATAAGACTATATTGGAGGATATTACTTTTTTCAGAATTCCATTTGACAAACCTATTCTATACCCGTAGTAACAGTTTACAAGCACATGTGACAAAACACAGCTAATATGTTCACCTCGTTATTTCTATATATAATGGCAGAAGTCCTCAGAATTGCTATACATGACCTAAAATAAGGTGAGTATATATACCTAATGATGATGATGATGATGATGATGATGATGATAATGATAATAATAATTATATATAGTATATATATGTGATAGAAAAATAATTTTAATCGTATATACATAAAAAAAAACAGGAAAATAAAAACAAGAATTAACTGTTGTAAAATGTTACTTGAGGGGAAAAAAAGAAGAAAAAAATATAATCATACGCGCAAACAAAACTTAATTATCTCAAAATTTATTTTAAAAAAAGGCCTAATTATAATATATGAAAAAAATAAAACTAAAAATAACCGATCAACTTATATCAGATAGAGAGAAAAACATAATTTCGAAAATTAGTTTCTAGTATCACATAATGAGTTCGCGGTCAACGAGTGACACATTTTAATAACAGCCGAAAATAGCATTTATTTTCATTTGGTATTCATATTAAATCAAACGAGATCAAAAAATTTACTAGACTAATTAATCTTAAGGTAGAATAAACCAACAATTTGAAAAAAATAAATAATGTTTTTTTTAACAGATTTGTCAAATCTATTCAACAGTCAGCGTAACCTGGATCAACTTTTTCAACCTTGATATGATCGCTAACAGTGTCTGGCTTAGCATCTATTTCTGATTTGATTAAATTAGCATCTCTCTCTCCTTCAATGGTATCGTTACCTTTTTCCTCTTTAATTGAGTCAACATCTTTTTCCAGCTTAATCAAGTCAACGTTTTTCTCAAGCTTGATCGAATCAACATCTCTTTCTAGCTTAATCGAGCTAACGGTAGAGTAAAAGTCGATATTTTTTTCTTGTTTAATTGGTTCACCCGTAGATGGAGCCACATCTTTCTCTTGTTCAATTGATCCAATCGTCGAACATAGAGCCACATCTTTTTCTGATTTAATTGATACAAATGTAGAACCTGAGGCTACATATTCCTCTTGTTTAATCGATCCAACTGTGGAACATAAGGCCACACCTTTCTCTCGCATAAGCGAATCTGCGACAGAGAATAAAGCAACATCCTTTTCCTGGTTCATAGAACCACTTATGGGACAAGCTTCAGAATCTTTTTCCATTTTCACAAAACTTTTACAGTTGTTATCTCCATGATTTCCATAACCATCAAATAAAACGTCACTAGCATTTTCACATTTCTTCATATTTTGAATAGATGAATTAGGAACGAAGTAAACGTCGTCATTTTTCTCACATTTAATTGACTTGGTCGCACCATATTTATCTGTGTCTCTTTTACGCTTAGTAGCAGCACGAACCGAGGAATACGGTTTACTATCATTTTCTTGCTTGATATCCGACGGAACAGATAAATCTTTTATTTCATCTTTTACACAGCGACCAGTTTTTGAAAAATAAACGCTAGCCAAGCTGAATTCACTAGAATATTGAGAATCAGCCATATTTAAATCCTGGAAATTCATTGAAAAAGATTATGATTTCGATATCCACAAAAAACACGTCAACAACTGAGAAATACTAACATCATCAAAGAAGTCTTCTTTCTCATTTATGATCTCAGTTTTAGGAACTATATACTTAGGGAACAAATCGACACCGATCAAATCTGCGCAATGGTCACGAATAATGTAAACCCATCTTAAAACGAACGATTGGCTACAGTGAGCAATTATATCTTCGTCTCTATGGAACTAAAACAAATACATACATAGAAGCTCATTTGAAATTATACGCAAGAAAAAAAAAGAGAAACAAAGTTGAATTTAATTTTTGCATTCAAAGAAACGATTTTAAGCTACAATAACTAAGAGTTGCGAACTACTAATGTCATCAATTAACAATTCATAGTTTAGTCAATTATTTAAGCTCTGAAAATCACTACACGACTCCCAAACACAAAATTTTAAGTTTTGCGAAAAAATTTAGCTACTTATCATCTAAATAAGTATCCAAACTTTTAACGATTCAATAAAGAATCAAAATAGATGTTTTTGAAATCCCTCGTTTAACCAAACTTCAGAAGCAGAAAAAATCGAAAGAATAAGATACTTCGTTATACAGTTCCAATCCGAGAGAAACACAAGTTTGTACCTCTTACTTACAAAATGCTAATGCTACTCGTATTTCAATACAAAAATTTCAATAGATTTGTAAGCTAAAATTGAGCTGTAGACAGTTCTGATTTTTTTTTTTTGACCTATGGCTCGATTCTGGACGTCAAAATTTTTCAATCCAAACTCGTGGCATAGATTACGGGTACATTTCTTCTAACCAGGTTTTTATCATCAGCACCCAATCTCGGATTTTATCAAGAAATTTATCTCGAGGTAACAAAAGAACTTTCAGCTATGCAAACTTGATATCAATGGCATGTCAAACAACAGTCGGGAGCTAAATTTTATTTCACTTTAGATTCAAATTCCTACCATGCATAATGTCCTTATGATAGCGGCAAAAGTAAAAAATTTACCTTGCATGCGGTATCTAACTCATAATGGTACGTATCCTTTTGCAATTGGGATTTCGCAAGAATAACATTGGGAAAAGCAATCGTAGTTGGATTCGAAACAGCCATGCATCTATTTTTCAATTGGTAAAACATGTCCGGTAATGGAAGGACTTTGAATATACATTCCCAACTATCATCATCTTGATCATCTGAAGTATAAATTTGAAATATAATAAATATTAGCGAGCACAAGAACCAACGATGTGCTGCATACTCACTCAACCGATGCACATGAGACCACAGATTTCTCAATGTTCCTCTCACTGCATTTAAGCTTGAATTGAAGAAAACATCGTCATACATGGTAAATAATGGAGGTAAAGTTTGATCATCCTTCAACTCGTCATCCTGAAAATGAAATTTGATGGCGAATTAACAATTCTGTAACAATGTTCGCCGATTCTATTCCTAACTCACCGACAAAAATTTACAAATTTCACCATATAGACGAGGAAAGTCACTGGTACCGTCAATAGATCTCACAAATGGTAAAGTTAGTCTGTGAGTACGTTCCGAGTGATCTTTCACTTCAAACGAATAACCAGGAGCAATTTCACCTTAATTAAAAACTACGTTACAAGACTCTCATATTTAGATAAAACGTATTAAGGAAGAGCAACCATTCACCAGGGTCGATATATCGATGAAAAACTCCCTTCACTCCACCTCTCAAACTAAATTTTACGATACCAATTTCGGCCGGGTAGTAAACGTCATTGTCAGTCTTGCAAAATATATTTACATGTATGACGTAGATTAATTTATCTCGCAAATCATCTGCAACACAAACATTTTGAATTAAAGCTCCTTTGCCTAGCATTTATCATAGAAATAGATGGCAATCAGCAACCTGCCAGTTAATACTCACTTAAATTCATCTGATTCACGAACTGTGCGATGAAATCATTCTGTTGTTTGAGTCTTTCTTCTTCCTTAGCTTTTTGCATTTTAATTTCAGCCACGCTTATACCCTGAGAATTAAATCTTCTTTCGTCCCTTCTCGATAAGCTCGGACGAGGATCATTTCTTTTTTCTTTCGCTACATGATTGAAATAATCTTTCCTAATTTGAGGCAGATGATTCCAATCAGCAGATGCAGCAATAGCCACCTCTTGCATACCACCGCGGAAGGAGCGGCCAAGTCGTTCAGCACGTCGTTTAAAATCCAACATGAAATAAAAGTAGCCGTTTTTAGGTTGTTTCTTCGGCATTGTGGGAACAGGATTGTAGAGATGGTTTAATTGGCCACGAGACAATCTTCGCCACCACAAGAGTGGGCAATGATGAGAGGTACAGTTATACAAATCAGTAAATCTGCGAAAAATTAAATAATTTCAAAGAAGTGAAAATACTTATCAAAGAAAACTACAACATAAATATGAAGTACCCAAAAATCGAACACCTCACTAGAATTCAACGTTGGCACTGTTTAGATTTAGACTAGTACTATATTGTTGCAATTTGTTGCAAGAAAATATTTGTTAATGATGTTTAATGTTAATCGTTAGATTTAAAAATTGAAAATAGGATGCTGAGGCTTTCAAACATACCAAGTATTCTAATTTGAAAATAAAATCCAGGAACAAACAATATGACCGAGGTATACACAGCATCGAGCATACGTAAGTAAAAACAACAAGTTAACATGAATTTACTGATAAGAAGATACGTACGTCAAGCGTACTTCTACATATTTATCAATTATCAATTTATCAGTTACAGAAATTGTGCAGAATTGCGTCTTGTCGAAGGACGAAAGCAGATTAATTATCATCAGCATCACACATACATAGTAATATAATATCAAATTTGAATAATTCTTCGAATACAGCTTTCAAAACTCTTTTTAACGATACCTATATTGCATGGGTATGTGACTGCATATTGTCGAACTTTTGAACATATTTTATGCATATTGCGACTTCGTTATAAAAAGACGCATAAGATATGTCATATTTTGGGTATGTTCAGCTTCAGAGTTCAGTGCATATAAATCCGAGCTTTATTAATTATATTATTATTTATCTATTGTCCATTTATTATCATGTCCTGTCTCTGTCTTGTCTCTTGTATCAGTCTCATCCCATAAATGATAAATAATTTGACCGTTGCCGATCTGAGATCATGATTCATACTTTCATTGTATGTATTAGTAATTTCTATTTTTTAATTTTTACGACCCACTTCATCTCATAATTTCATTTTCATTAAATTTGTGAAGGTAACTAATTCTTTGCTTGGCGGTTTCTGTGTTTTTTTTTCTTTTAGGTACCGTAACAATCGTACGTAGTATCTTATTTATTATATTTCTGTTCGTTTGCATAGAACGAGACCATCGTGAGTTGGAATACAAATGTTGAACGTTTAAAATTTTTTCCTCTTCTCTTAAAGTCTGTCGTTAATTTTTATCGAAGATGTCATAATGCGTCCAGCCAAAATCACCGTGATAGTTTGTAGTTTCTTACTTATCACTTGCGCTATTTTTCTCGGGAAAATATTTTATTATATGCACTGTCTGAATCCCGATGACAATTTCCCATTCAGAAATTTATCCAACAAATATAAATTCGTCGGTAATTCGTCTGAAAATTTGGAATGGTTGATTCAGGTATTTGTAGTTCATTTCTGACAAAATTTATTGCTTTTTGGTAGTTTATGATGAATTGAAGTCTTGTAAAAAATGTATCATGCTCTGTTTGGAACGTTAAATTTTGTGTAAAGTTCTATATTATGGACTATGGTAAGATTGTGTTGAAATTAATACGGAGTATTGTTTCATATATGATGATGTGATGACGAAAATATCATATGTCAGAAACGATTATTTATGAAATTATTGAGGACAATTTTTATTAAAAAAAGTACCTTCCTCACTTAATCATCCACATGGGTGAACCAGGATTCGAATCTCCGTCACGCATCCGATTCACACTGTCAATTCTCGGATCATAAGAGTTTGCTGTAGCGCTTCGCTCTAGAAGTACCGAAAAAAAGTATTTACAAACTACTTTCACATGGAAAATAGCCAAATACATAATATTTCGCCAACTTTGAACCTCAATAACTTCACTTCTAATTATTTCCGACAATTGTTATCTGAACTGTATACGTAGAGCATTGACTACATTCGAAATTTCAGCTCATTGGAAACATAGCCCATTTATAGAACGGTACCAGAATTTTGTATTTTTGAGAATTAATGCGTATTTCGTTTTTGTAAATTTTCCAGATTTCGGATATTCACATTAGCCTGTACCACGATGAAAGTAGAATTACAGATTTTATAGAATTCTGTAATAAATCAATCAACGTAATAAATCCACGAGTGGTGTTGGCGTCTGGTTAGTGTTTCCTACAATAATGTACATTTTCTATCGATTCATCATTGTTATACTGCTTCAAATTTTATATAGGTGATTTAATAGACGCCAAATCTAAAAATGCAAGAGTTTCCAAACAATTAGAAGAAGAGTGGATTATCTATAAGAACATTTTGAATGATGCCAATATACCAGAGAAATTTTTGTGGTTGGATATTCGTGGAAATCATGGTTAGAACAACGTCTCATGAATACTAGCTTTTATTAACTTATCTTACTTATGCATTCGTGTCTGCCTTGATGGTATTTCATCGTATATTTTCATTTTATTTATTTAGTTATTTAATTTTATTAATTTTTAATGCGATTTTTTTGAAGTTTGTAATCTTATTTTGCAGCTACTGGTAGGAGAATGGGGGTTAGTCGGGTTTCATTGGTCAATACTTCCTAAATAACATAAATAGACACATCTGAATAAATAACTGTAATATTTAGGTTGTAATGTTTCAGAACTGAACTCAACTTCACAATTTCTCGGTTGTAAAAACGAATTCATTATCAACAAACTCAATTGACCTCGTCGCATGTATTCAAATGGTTATCCAATGACAAATATAAGAAATTAAATAAATTTTTCTTTTTTGTCATCTGAAAAATTAGTTAATTTTATTCCGTGGAATAAATCAACAAAAAAGTTGAACGGTTAGATGATTACGAAACTGTAAAGTCAGTAACCGGCCTGAAGTCAGGCTTTAACTGAATGCTGAATTTCTGTTTGTTCAGATCAGCAATCAGCATGCTTATCATTTAATAGCGTTAATAAAATTTGTCTTTGTTAGAATATTTTCCTTCACGTTAACTCTCTTATCACAGATATTGCAACTTTTTTTTCGTTCTTCCTTACTGCATTATCTACTATAATATAAAATTCAAAAAGTCCGGATTTCCGTCCGCATTTATTTTTCATACTTCCCATTGAGCTAGAAGGTTGAAAATTGGTATTAGGGTGGGCCAGTGTCACATCTAGATACGTTTATTTTCAAATTTCTGAAAATGTCAGAAGGGCAGCAGATATGAGCCAAAAAAATTTTTTGGAGCTACATTTTTCCACTGTTAGTTGCATGGGTAACCGTCATTAATTTTTTTTTTTTCATTTTTTTAACTAAATATATTCTTACAAATAAGATTTCCTGAAAATTTTACTGACTGGTGCTAATGTTCTGATAAACATGGACTCTCGATCTTTTCAACTGCGATCTACAATTGGACATCATTTTTCACAGACTGGTGAAGACAGGGTTATCGACTAGTTAATTATAATTCTTTCTCATTTCCTCCAGAATATTAACCAGGCATTGAGAAACACTATGTTTTTTCATTTTGTTTCAGTTAGTTGAATTTCTGAAATTTATAATAATGTTAGTTATTTTTTGTTTCCGTTTTCATCATTTTGGTTTCCATTTCCATTACTTTTCCTGATTTTACTAAAATTTTTCATTCAGTTTCCATTTCGAGTTCCATTTCTATTTCCATTCAAAAAAAATTTTTTTTTTACTTAAAATTTTTCAAATCTTATTCAGATATTGATATATATATATATTCTTTCGATATTTCTCAAAAATTATATATTTTTGATATTCCTCAAAAATTATTGATATTTTTTCAATATTTTTTTTAATTTTTTCTCCCAGATCAAAAATTAATTAGATGAGAAATGGAATCGAAAACGAAAACAGTTTATCATTTGGTTTCCATTACTTTCCCGTTATTGGTCTTAAAACTAATTGATTAATTGTTTCCAATTTAGTTTCCATTTCACAATTTTGGTGTTTCCTCTTATTTCGGTTTCCAGAATGAAAAAATATGGTTTCTGTTTCCAAAATATTCAATTTCCATTTCTGTTTCTTAATCTCTGTTTTGCTCAGCGAAAGCTACGCATATTTTGTTGTAAAAATAGACATCTCCATTCCAATACATACACTGTCAAGCTATAACACATGCCCAGTAACAATTATTCGAATTTGAAAAGTTCTATCAAGGTTCTATCTTTGATATGTTTTTAAGCGGGCATTGGACATCTCTTAAGCTGTATGTCTCTGTACAAATCAGCATTCCATAACATGTAAATTATACTCAAAAACTCTACTCCTCGTTTATGTAATAATTTTACTGTATAGTACTAGACCAATGAAGAAAAATGATTTCTGATTAGATATGCTGGAACTAAATAGGCAGCCATTGTGTACCACTTGATCTTCGATCATTTAGTACTGAATACCCAGGTAAATGTGCAGTAGGTCTTTTGCCATCTGTTTTGATTTTGTTGATGTTTTTGTTATTGTGAATCTGTGGCAGTTTCGAAGACCGATGAAAAAAGACCTACTGCACATGTGCAATAAACCAGTGTCCATTGTTTGGATTAGAATGATGACACATTTCTTTAACATTGATGAGATAGTGTGACTGAGTATCCAGTACTAAATGATAGAAGCAGTTGACCTACTTAAAAATACTTTTATGTATGCTTTCCTCATGAATTTAAGGGATGACTTTATCAAATGTATTCTAAATTGGTGAACTAAAGAAAAACATTGAAAGTACACACAAAGTACACTCGAGTTACCTACTTTTACACTGGCATATCTAGACACTGAAAAGTACTTTGGATTTATGGAGCTTTATTAGTCCAGTACCGTATAGTCAAAGATGTAATATCATCATATTAGGTATTATCATTCATTTCATGAGTATCCTATTCATTAAGATTGTTTAACATAGTTTACACGATGCTTATTTACCAACTGTGCGTGTGCTGGTTTACTAATGCTGATTGAACCAGCTTGATTTTTATGTTTACATGCTACCAGGGAAGGTAAAAATTCCACACCATGTGATCTCACATTTACCCTACTTGGTAAACACAATCTGAATGGGCTTGAGAAGATTTTATTTTTGTACTACGAATTATATGAAGTTTCTTTGGAGAATTATTTTCCCCATCTCCAGTGTTGGAGAAAAAAATTACTCTCTCCAGTAAAGAAAAGATGTTTCTGAATAGTTTACTTGAAAAAAAATTGCTCGGAGTACAAAATTACCTTTCTAAACGCATTGAGTAACACTTTTCCCTTCCCAGTAATCTTTCTGAACACACACCAGGCTTGCAGCACCTAACCAGTGCCCCTGTGGGCATGCTCAATACTCCCATGTGTCACGTCATATTTTTGAAAGTAAAGTTTTTTAAATTGTTTTGGTAATTTTTAGTTATGTTTATTGGGAGTTTAAAAATTTAGGTGCCAGATATGTTTTTTTTTTTTTTTTTTCTATGCCTTTTTCATACTTTGGCTGGTTAGTGGGTGAGGTGGCTTGTTGAAAAAAAATTTTAATCAAGAAGCATTTCTCTTAAAAACCGTGTAGCAAATGGCAACAATGAGGGTAGAATAAATGTACAGTTGAGTTAGCTGGCGCCAAACACGTGTGCTTTTTCAACCTATTTTCAACACAAGCTTCGTTATTCTTCTACAATGTAGAGACACACAAGTCAATAAAATCACCAATCTTTTATTTTCAGTAATTTGAGATTTACAGTTTTTTAATTGCTGAGGCGTGCTATTTGAAAAATTTGCAAAGAGTCAGTGTAGTAAGTTCAGAAATATGCCGCTCCAATTTACCAATTTTGAAATAAATAAGAAATGATCAAACGGTATCGTTTTCTGAAATAAATTTTTAGAAACATTGAAATGTTTCTCTGTTTTATTTGCAGATAACTTTGACGTGCTGAGTATTAATTCCAAGAATAATTACTACCGCAAATACTCGGTGCAGGGACCCAATCATCCCCGTTCGTATTTTTACGTACATCAAATGCGGAATGGAGAAAAAATGGGTTTCGTGGCAGTGGACGCATGCTTAGAAGTGGGTCTCAGATTACCATTTAATTTCGTCGGTCAGCTAACGTCCGAGGAAATGGACACGCTTCATTCGTTTTCAAAAGAAGCTCGCAACGTAGGTGTCGATTATTTGTTCTGGTTTGGTCATTATCCTACCTCAACGATTCAGTATCCCGAATCAGACGAAGTAAGCTTTTGATGTCGTTATCATCTTTCGCTGTTTTCTACCAGCTAAACGTATTATGTTTACTGCACGAAGTCTTCATTTTACAGTTACGAAATTTAATCGCAAGTCATGCGAATTCCGTCGGATATTTTTGCGGACATCTCCATCAGATTGGAGGACTTGTACCGAAAATGTACACTTACCAAAAAAAAGGCTTCTTCGAATTAGAAGTAGCTGACTGGAGAGACAGTCGGATGTGGGTATTGCCAGTTTTGTGCAGTCTTGCATTTTAATGTGCGATTTCAAAAAATAAAATTTTTCAGGTTTCGTGTTATGGCCATTGATCATGGACAGTTCTCCTTCGTCGACGTTAAGCACAATTCATGGCCTATTGTTCTGGTTACCAATCCTAAACCCGTTTATCTAGTCCCACCGGTGGTAGATTCTGTGTTACTCTCTAGTCATATTCGGTATTAATCTGTTAATCTGTATTCTTTTGGAATTGACCCAATTTCTAGAAATGTAAGTTCGCAACATTGCAGTTATGTATTGTTTACAGAATGTTAATTTTTTCTCCTATCTCAATCGTGATTGTTAGAATAAAAACTGATAATAATGAATGGGAAGACTGTACTAATGTAAAAGGACCGTTATTTGTGTGTCAGTGGAATTCAGAGGATTACAAACATGGACTGCACATTATTACAGTAATCATTTCAAGTGTTAGTGGAGAAAATATATCTCAATGTGTATTTAATGCGTTTTGTATTTAAATCGTTAGATAAGCTGCACTGATCTCGAGAATAGAACAACCACACATGATTATGAATTTTCTCTCGACGGTACTCGCCTCAAAGCCAAATTTCTTCCGAGATTCTTTTTAATGCCAAATCTCGGAATGCTGGTAAGTACAAAAAAAGGGGTTAAAGGGTGAAGGAATTGGAGTGACAAAAAATTGAGATAAATTCGATTTAGGATAAATATAGGTATACAGAACATTTAGTGAAATATGTATACAAACGATTCTCAATAGATTTCCACTAATTTCTTAAGGCAAAAAAATTAAACACGTACATTACTAATTGCTTTTTAATTTTGCAAGTGCCTAACATTCTTTGAACTTCGCATCTGAAATTGTTAAAGAATGATTTTTCGATTTTTGTCACTCCCACGCCGTTGCTTCTTATTCCCCAAGTCTCTTCAAACATTAATTTTGAATGTAATAGATATCTTGACAGTTATTGGCTATCTAATTATTTGCTATAGCAATAATAATTCTGAAAAAAAAATGTTAATTGTACTTACGAAGTGGATATTCTTTAATACCTTAATTCGTGTATTTTTGTTTTGCAGTTTTGCTTTCTTTTTACCAGCACCGTGCTAACTTGCTCTACGCCTTTATTAATGTTCCGATATTTAGTGAAAAGTAACAAAGGTAATAAAATTTATTTATAAATTTTTTTTGAGGAATGCATATGAAAACTCACTAAAAATTTGAGTCATCAAAAATTATTGATTCGTTTTTGAATTTTAGTGAGAATATGTTGTATAATGTTGTTAAGGAAATAACACTATCCTGTGGAAAACAAGCCAAAGGTGAAATTGTGGCTGGAAAATAAATCATTGTGCCGTTTTCTTTATTTTTCTTATATGATTTTGAATTCTAATTTGATTTCGTAGAAACAATACATGTTTTGCATTCATAAGTTCTCTTCAAGTATTAAATCCATTAAAAAAAAATTCATTAATTTAATCCACAATTAAAAATTTTTGTTTATTTAAATGGACCATTTAAAATAAATTTTTCTCCTTTTTCTTCGAGTTAAAATATGAATCTCTCAACGAAATGTTAATTTCACTTTTTTGATTGAATCTCTCTAATAATTTTATCAAAATAGGTTTTCTGGTTATACATGAAATATATATATTAAAGTTTGAAAAATTCATTTTTCAATGAAGCTAAAGCCAAAACTCTAATCCAGTATTAGCTAATAGGTTGTCAAAAAGTAGAAAATAAGTTATTAAAAAGTTATCAATTGATCACAATTGGTGATTGTATTTAATTTTGTAACTGTTGATGTAAAATTATGCAGTTAAAAACAATTCCTTTTTCAAAATAGAAACAAAAATTGATTTTTTTGGAAGTACCTTCCGGCCAATCCGTGCCAGAATTGCTAGGAGGTTTCAATAAATTATAGTTAATATTTTTTGCCTTAGTTATTAATTCAAAATCAAGCATTTTGTAGCTAAAATAATACACAAAATAACTGCAATGTAAGTACCATCTGGCCAATCTGCCAAAATTAGTAACATGTTAGAATGGATCATAATAAGTATTTGTTCAAAATTACTTTTCAGTTGATCCAAAATTAGGCATTTTATAGCCAAAATAAAAACAAAAAAATTATTATTGGCAGTATCGTCCTTCTAACCCTCACCAAAACCAGTAGGTCAGGTTCTTGGCTTAGTACTAATGTTCGTTCCAAATTTCATGACTATCAGACAAAAATTGCGACTTGTACTATGGTAACAAGAAATTGGCTTTCATAATACAACTAGCTGCCTGTGGTATCAGCTTTGCTTGACTGTTTAGGACCTTTGGCCCTAACACTGAGCAAAGTTTTCACTGATATATTACACAATAAAATCTGAAATTATAAAATTCTCCCATTTTTGGACCCAATGAGGGTCAAAGAATGGATCTAATGATAAAGTAAACATTAAATTCAAATTCAGTGCCTTGAAAAATCTGTCCGATGATATATTATGCAATAAAATATGAAAATCGAAACTTGTCCCATTTTGGTCTCCATGTGTCAAATAATGGGTATATTCATAAAATGAACATCAAATTTGATTTCAGCTCCTCAAAAAACATGTACGATTATATATTCCACAATAAAATGTTAAAATAAAAAGTTCCCACCTTCTTGAGCCGAATAGGGGTCCAAAAAGGGTTCTAATGATAAAATTAACATCAAATCTGAATTCCGAGCCTCAAAACACATTTTTAATGATATATTACGCAATATTATATGAAATTCAAAAATTGTTCCCCTTTTGGACCTCATGAGGGTTGATTCAAATGGGTTAGCATGTATCTATTCCTTAAGTGGCAGTTACACGAGACATATTTACTACCTTCCAGTTAGTCATTTTCGTAGTGAAGTGTCATGCGACCAGCTACTTGCCTCCTACTTGCTCAAGTTGATCATGATTAATTTTCTTGTGTAGTAGCGGCCAGTTCAGTGGAAGCTAATAAACATGCTTTGTGTGACCACCGCTTTGCATACAACAGATAAAACTATTAAATTTTTTATACTTTTATCTGATTGTAAAATTGCATTGCCGTGACAAACTTTAGTTAGCAATTGCTGCCATGGCCCAGTGGTTAAATAACCGATGAACATTTTAAAGACGTTGGTTTGAATTCGTAATTGGGCAATTTAATTAAAATTTTTTTAAATCTATGGTGAACTGAGGTTTTTTTGGGGGAGGGGGTAGTTTTTTACTGTACAAAATTTAAAATGATTGAAAAAAAAGAAGTGCTGAAATAAAACGAAGAAGGCCTTTATGTTTTACAAAAACAAATATGTGAGTTGCCGAGCACTTTATTTTTCATATTCGTCAGTTCCATGTAAGGAATAGATATATGTGAATGGGTTATATGCTTCGATCATTTAGTACTGGATACCCTGGTAAACAAGAAAATCTGTGCCAACATCTCAGTGGACATCAGTTTATTGCACATGTGCAGTGGGTCTTCATGCGTCAATTTTGATTTTGTTGTTGTTGCTGTTTTTATCGTAAATCTGTAATGGCTTCGAAAGCAATGAAAAAAAGACCTACTGCACATGTGCAGTAAACTGATGTTCATTGTTCAATTTCGAATGATGACTCGTTTTGTTAACATTGGTGAGATAGGGCAGCTGGGTATCCAGTTATAAATGATCGAAGATTATATGATAAAATAAACATCAAATTTGAATTTAGCGCCTCAAAAATATGCTGATGATTTAAATTTATGAATCAGGAAAATTCCAGTAAATGCATCACTAATAAGTTTGCATAATGTTTTTCTTCTGTTCACGCTTCATCTATTTTCCTTAATAGATAAGTTTTCCGAAGTGATAAAATGATAAAATCAAGCCCAGAATCTTCCTATGTTCATAAAGAATACACGTACAAAAATTCATCAACATCGGTTTGGTAAATTCTGAGATTATCCTTAACATACACTTTTCGAGACTTTCCTCTTTATATATTAATACAGAAAATTACACTGTAAATGTATATTTATTTTTTCTTTTCTTTCTATATTTCAATTTGAAATTGCTTTTATTTGTCAAAACATTATTACGATTCTCAAATTTGATATATTTTCACAAAGTTTTATCTCATGTTGATGCTTATCCTTAAATGGTTTCTGCCAAGTTTCATTCGAAAATCTCCATTCTAACAGCTTTAATTAAGTTCTAAAGTTTCAATTTGGAACCTGTTCTTTTCAAAGTTAGTTCTCATTCCCTATTGATTGTTTTAATTCAGTATCAGTTCTGATAAATGAAACTCGAACAAGTGAGAGCTTCAATGAAATTATAAAGTTTTCGTAAAATATTTTAGCTTTTAACCCATTCTTTTCGAAAGTTACATCTCAATTCAGCTTTATAGTTTTAGCATCAGTTCTGAGAAGTGAAAGTTAAAACTTCAAAGTTCAAGTGTCGCACTTTGTCAGACTGAATAACCAAATTGAGGTTAAAAAAACAGAATCTGTTTACTCAGGTAGATAGGCTATCTGAAATTGTTGCATTCTTTTAGTGGAATCAAACAAACCTGTACACTATCATACAGTTTTCTACAGTTATCTATGGTATGATTGCTTATTTTTGTCGCAGCATTCCGCCTTTCCTACCTGATAGATTTTCGCAAAATTTTAGCTCCACATATAGGTGTGTCCATACTTGGATGGTTTCTGAGAAGTTTTGTTTTGAAAGCTTTATTCTAAGAACTGTAATTGGGTTGAACATTTTTCTTAAATAGTTTTTAGTTCCAGACCAGTTCTTTTGAAAGTGAGTTATCAGTTTTCTTTTAACGTTGTATATTTTCAGTTCTGAAAAGTGAAAACTCGAAACATCTTGGAGCTGTAATTAAATTTGAAAGTTTTCACTAAAAGTTAGAGTTCTGGACCAATACTGTTGAGTGATAGCATCCAATACCTGTCCGAAAGAAATCTGTCAAGATTAATTAGATGATCCATCCCACTTTTAAAGTATTCTATAATTTTTTTGAACGATGTCATAGATGTTGAAAAATGATCAACAATGGGCTGACTTGATTTTTGAAAACTAAATTTCGTAGATTAAGAGAATTTTTACCAAACCACTCTGAAATTAGGCATTTTATAGGCGAAATAAAAACGCAAACAGTGTTACTGGGAGTACCGTGCGACCGATCCGCACCAAAATTTGCAGCAAGTTATAATAGATGATATTGAATTTTTGTTTCAAATTTCGTAGCTATTGATCGAAAATTGATAATTTTATAATCAAAACAAGAACGAAAATAGCCATACTGGAAGAACCGTACGACCGATCCACACCAAAATTTGCTGCAGCAAGTTATAACAGATGATAGTGAATTTGTGTTTCAAATTTCGTAGCTATTGGTCGAAAATTAGAAGTCTCACAGCCAAAATAAAAACGAAAATAGCTATACCAACGTACGGCCGATCTGCACCAAAATTGGTGGCATGTTTTAGTATATCATATTGAATATTAGTTTCAAATTTCGTACATATCGGATAAACCCCCAGGTAGTTCCATGACACCAAAATTAATAAGTAGATTTTCAATAGAAAACCTGCTTAAAAATATACCTATTGAAGTTCAATGCAGGGAATACCTAATTTGCAAGAAACAACAAAACCTAGTAGAATAAATTAATGTGTCACCTTGGAGTCATGATAAATAGTTGGTATAACGAACGGTAACACATTATTAGTAGGAAATGTATGTATAGAATTAGAGGGAAGTACATGAAGAAAAAGTCCTAAATCTTATGGATAGAACTGATCATTCATACCTTCAAAATTATTATGTTGATAAAGAACAATGAAAAAATGATACGAATGAAATTATAATTCTTACAACACGGAGAAGAATATTGACAATTGAATCAATCAGGTTTAAAATATTTCATCGGAGATAATATTTTGCTTACCGATAAATTGCAGTTGTTACCTGCACTACAATTGCCACCAATAGAAGGGCACTGGAATGCAGCTCAAGTCCACAAAAAAGTTGATTAGGAATGCCAAAAGAAATATTTTCATACATTAACTTGCGTGCTATATAACTCGATGTTTATATGTACTTGGCAAAGTAGTGAATCTATGTCACAAAAATATTTTTGGGTTACCTGCAGCGTGCCCCTTCATTTCCGAATCAAAAATGTACGAAAAAAAAATTAATTTTGATAAATCGTGGACTTAAAGGTGAAACTTCATTCCAACACCTCAGTTTCAGTTATTTTCGTAGTACAAAAGAATGTTTTTTTAGCGCGTGGAAAATTTTCCGTCCCCAAATGCTCCCCGCCCTGGGAAACTTCCCGGTATCCCAGTGGCTCAGTCCACGGCTGCTTTCAAGTAACTACAGTAACTCATTTCAACTTTTTATCAGTTACAACACGTTTTTCTTGTTTTATAATTGCATGTGGTAAGTACCTATCTCATATCCAGGCTCTGCGTTTTTTGTTTTCAGTTAATCCAGTCAGCTTATCGAAAGTGAAAAGCAAATTCTTTGCCAGATGGATACGGCGATTCTGTATCATTTCGTCGGTTAATACATTCTTTTATCCATTGTTTTGTTATCCTATTTATCTGCTTGTTGGTAAGTTGATTAAGGTACGATATTTAGTCTTCAATGTTTCATTTCATTTTCTGACTCATTCGTAGGACCGTGGGCAATTCTGACCATCGTGGAACACAATATTGGTGTTATATTTTCATGGGGTGTTCTCGTGAGTAGTTCTCATGTGCCAGTGTGGGTAACGTACCCCTTTGGTTGGATACAAATAATCGTACATGCGTTCTTGATTTTCCACCTGGCAAGACACATCGATAGAAGGTCAGAATTAAATCTCCATTAATTACCGTTTGTAAAATGAAAATAGATTTTATCTAAGATTCATTTCATTTACAGATGCTACAGCATCTTGAACAAACGTGAAACTTACAGCACAAGTCTTCTGCGGAAATTCTTGCGATTTCTATGGGAGAATAAATTCTTTATATTTGTTATCTCCATCCAAGCTTGGGATTCGTACAAATTTTGGTTAAGTTTTGGTTGGTATCTTTTTCAAGTATTTTAACTGAGCGTTATTATTGAGATAGCACTTTTACGTGGACAAAATTATAAATCTTCTATTTGTAAAAATTGTGAATTTGTGAATGAACCAAGAAAATGGTCATTGAACCTGTTTTTGAAACACGAAAGTCTCAAAGGTTAATTTCTACCAAGCATGTTGCTGTAAACAAAATTTCCACATTCAATTGAAAATTTAATTAAAAATTTTCCAAACTGTTGAACTTTCCTTCGTATTTCCATCTAACTTAAATATTGCATGCGAGTTGTTATACTAACATCGACTTTTTGTTTCGAATATTTCAATTTTTTTAGTCCACTAGCTCAACACTCATTCATGGTAACTGAATCCTAAATAAAATAAAAAATTTTAACTAAGAAATTTGAATTACTTTCATCCGTGCACACGCACGTAAAGAACATTCGGGGGGTGACTCAGTATGAGCTATATCTTTTCGTTCCCTCTCTCATTTTTTCTTAATTATGTCTATGAATTCACAGCCTTAGAAAATTGGTAAATTTTTATTCAGGATTTCAGAACGGAAAAAATCTCAATAATTTATACACAAAAACTTTTACTTGACCAGTAGTATTGCTGGCATACCGAGAATACAGTAGTTAAATAAATACTATTTGGAGATAAATCTGAATATCCTTATCTGTAAACTTCGACTTAAGTCTGTTGTAGTTACTTATCAACTATATTTTACAACCAAATGAGTAATAGTACGGTCATTCATAATTTCGACGCATTAATTACTAAAAACTCGTACTAAGATTCTTTAGTTGTATATCTTTTCGTACTACCCTCGTTAAATTCTATAAGGGGGCTGCTGGGTCACAAATTTCCGCGAAAATAATTTCAAGAATTTCTTGGGAATTAAATTAATTAGTGATAGAATAAGAGCTTAACAAAATCTTATACAAAAAGTTTTACCCACTGTCAAAACTTTTTGATAGGTACACTATTGGTATTATTATCAGTAATGTTAAAATTTAGATTTTGAGTGTCCTTCTTCATTTAGTTCCCCCAAATCTGTGGACCCTTCAATTTAAAAAAAAAAAAAAATCATTAAAAATGGTTGTATATATTCAGATTACTCCACAGATTTATACACTCTATTATATGTATTACCTAGATAAGTAACTTGCCTGTTTTCAGCCACCTACGCTTCTCCTTACCACACCAAAGTAAACAAATTGTAATCAGTAGCTAGAAGATAAAACTGACAAGAACTCATATAAGTTCTGAATATAAAATACCTTATTTAAAATTCATATTTTTGCCCTGTACAAATAATTTTTGGCATCCTGGTTTCAATTTTGAAGGCTGATGGAACATCCACACCAAATATGACATCAAAACACGCATTAATAAACATACAGAACTTATTTGAAAATAGGCTTTTTGCATTAAAAATGCATTATATACGATTTTTTTACCAACCAACAGGAGAATTGACGTAACATCTTGATATCCCATGAGGGTGAATACTCAACATAACAAAAGCAGGCAAGTTACTTATTTAGGTTATATTTATATAGTGTATTTATACATTTGTGGATTACCCATTGATAATAACAATAACATTATTTAAAAATGACTTGAAAAATACAAAAAAAAGGTTCAACAGTTTGTTCTCAATGATCCAGACGTATCAAGATGAACAAATGATTGAGATAATTATTTCGAGAACTTAATGCTTTTTCCATGTTGAAATGCATTCCAGACTACTTCGCTCAACTTATTTCGTGCCAAATACAACGATCAACTTTTAATATTTTCTCTTTTTTTATTTTAGGTAATTTCACGCTTATGTTTTGCCCACTGAAATTATGGTGGCTTATCATGGCCATATGGCTTCGGCGTAAAATACATACAATAAAAAAAGATAAACTATTGTATGTAAATAAATAATTTACTATCGTATTTTTTTCGGAAATTGATTGTCTTAAGTATTTTTCCTTTTTTTCTTTGCAGAAAAGTTACCAACATATGGTTATCAACGTAGAGTATCGGCTTTCAACGTAAAAAACTCCTGTTTTCTAGTCCTTCATGCGTAAAATTTGTCCATTTTTTTTTTTGAACTACAATTTGTTTTATGTAAAGAAGTTTTTATTATTTATCATATTATTTACAAACACCGTGCAATACGAACTTTCATATCAATGGATATATATAATGTAGTCGAATTAATTTATTGCCTGCAATTTTTTCATGCATAATCACTGTATTTCCGCAATGAATAAATTCTTTAGTTTTCTAGAAGAAAATGGTTCTAATAATTTAAAATGAAAAATATTCACAAATATTACAGTCACACATTGATGCTGCTCCTGCTAAACCGCTGCATCCTCTACATCCGCAATGAATACATTCGACTATTCTCCCCTGAACAAATAAAAATAATAAGGAGCTGAAAGAAAAATACCTTAAGACTATGAAAAAAAGTAAACCAAAAATATACCTCTTCTAGCTTAGCCTTTGGTACCCGGCATATGCATGTTGTGCCAAAATTGGTATCTCTAGTCTGAATGCATCTTAAACTACATAAGTTTTCATACCCTTGCTTTTTCCATTTTGCAATCAAGTTTCTGTCAGCAATATTTTCGTTTAGGCAATATTCGTAAAGTTCTACAAACAAAGTACAGATAATATTAAAACATTACTCTTGCATCAATACCTGATTAAAATTAAGTAAGAGATATAATGAAGAACTAACGTTACATTCTTGCATTGTGATTAATTAATGCCTCGAACACACCAATTTTAATCACACAATATTAAAAATATTAGTATTAACAATATAGTCACCTTTACTGATAGCTTTTCGTCTAAGATACAAATCGAAGATATACCGAGACTTTTGATGGTGTATTTTAAAGATGGGTCAGAGAGACTCAACTTTTCTTTTCCCTTCATGTGATTCTGTTTCCGCTGAAAAATAAATAAAAAATAAATACAACATGCGACATTTCTAAGAAGACAGAGAACCTAATAAATTAGTTAAGTTGTAATTTTAAACAAAATTCTTCAGACATTGATATAGGAAGCATTCAACGAAGATTGAGTTTCTCAAAAACGTGGATGATTTTTCAAATTTTGTCTCTCAGACCAAAAATTATTCAAGTAGAAAATGGAAAATGTAACAATTTATCATTTATTGATCTTGAAATTAACTGGTACATTCTTTCCTTTTGGTTTCTATTTCACAATTTTTGTGTTTCCATTTATTTCAGTTTCCAGTGCTTAAAAATTTGGTTTTCATTTCTAAAAAATTTGTTTTTTTTCTCAATCCCTGCATTCAACCCACTGACTAATATTCAGTCACCGATTAAAACAATTCAAGCACTGGACAGTTACTCAAAAATACAATTACACCTAAACATCTCTGACCAATTTGTTCTTAGTACCTAATTCACCAATCAAAGAGGATCAAGGATTAAGAAATGTTACCTTTTTATAAGCTTTTATTTTCATTTTGTTTCTGTTAGTTGAGTTTCTGAAATTTATCGTTATGTTTGTTATTTTATGTTTCCATTTCCATCATTTTGGTTTCCATTTCTGTTACATTTCCTAAATTTTTTATTCAGTTTCCTCATTTTGGGTTCTGTTTCCATTTCCATTCAAAAAAATATTTTTTCTATGTTTAAAGTTTTCCAAATCCTATTCAAGTATCGATACATTGATATTTTTTTGATACTCTTCCAGAAACATCAATATTTTTTTGATATTTCCCAAACAATATGTATATTTTTTCAAGTTTTTTCTCCCAAATCAAAAATTTATTAAGTGAAAAATGTAAATGGAAACAATTCATCATTTGGTTTCCATTACATTTTTTCCATTACATTTCTATTTTTGATCTTGAAACAAATTGATCAATGTTTTCAAATTTGGTTTCCATTTCTGAATTTTAGTGTTTTTGTATATTTTGGTTTCCATTTCAAAAAAATATGGTTTCCATTTCAAAAAATTTGGTTTCCATTTCCATTTCTAAATCCCTTCAAAGGATGAACAGCTCATAGCGGTACCTACACTAAAAACTAAAAAATCATATTTTGAATTCAAAATTCAATAATAGAAAATAACGTTAAATTATTAAGATATTAACTGTGATTCAAGAATCAAGATTCAATTTCAAACAACTCCTGTCCATTGTGATCATCATAATCACAAATTTGATGTTAAGGCCAGTTCACAATTAATGGAAACATGAATCGAATGTGAACGATAGCAGGAATGGGAATAAGTTATGTTCACAATACAACATTGACAGGAATGAGAAGGTTACTGGTATTGTGAATTGTATGTAACAAGAAAGTTAACTGCTCATGATCAGTATGAAAAATCTGAGAATGAAAACAAAAAAGATAAACTTGAACCATCTTTTAGGCTGACTGAAGATGTATGAATCAATTTTGTTCCAGAGTAGAACCTTCAATACTGAGTATTTTCTTAGAACTCGTGATCTATGACATCATTATTTTCTCTTTCTTTTTGTTGTCCTCAATTCATTGTTGACACTAATCTACGATGTTGACTGTGGAGGCGTTGAGCTATTTTACAAAATTTTAATTCAATGTATCTGAAAAATTTCAGCTCTGAAACTAATGGTTCTGACTTCTGGATAACTTCAACTATTTTGACGGAATTTAAATTATTTATTTCATGAATGATGGATGTATGACTCAATCATTTTCATTGAAATCAAGAAATTTAACATTTCACAACTCTAAATAAGATATTGAAAATTTAAATAAGCATGATAAATTAATATCGTTACATACATACATACATACATACATACTTATGCCCAGCATACTTATGTGGTTCAAAACGCTACTTACTACAGTAGTAAGTGGTTCATTTTTGGATCCACATACGTTTTTTCGGATCCACTTACGTTTTGATGTGAGGTATGCAGAACGAGGATCGAAAGAACTTGAGACTTTTGACTTTTAAGACGTTTATTTCGCAACTAACATATATTTGACAAACGAAAAAGCAAATGGTGAAGCAGCAGCGATATACGATCGAAAGTAGTAGGGGAAACACTTCGTGACTAGACTGTCTGTTCGAAAAATAATTTACTGAAGATTCTGAAATCACAATATATTTTAAGGTACTGATTTCCTCTATTCTACCCGATATATCTATTACAAAAGACTCCAATATTATTTCACCTGTATAGTATTTTACGTGTGGTAAATTATAAATTTTGATTTTTAGATCAACTACTTTTTCTCCTTCAAACTTTTTTACTAATTCTTCTAAGTCTTCTTTTTTAATATTATATTCTCCAATCTTACATTCAGACAAGTTTATAATTTGGGACATATAACTTTTAACTATATTTACTTATTTTTGCCTCACTTCAAATACAATTACGAAATACGAAAAATAATTAATTTCATCAAATATTACCTTTACAATGATTTTTACTTTTCAATTTCTGCTGCGCTGGCGAATGATTTACATTTTTTATGCTGTTGACCTCTGTACTTCCTGCCTAAATTTTGTTGTGGGTTGTCCGAAAAAGTTGGGTCTTCGATGATGGATCTTCGATGTATCCTCGATGACGGGAGCAGGTTTCCTTCGGCTGTTCTCACGATCTCTTTGGCGGTCCCTCTGGATTTGGCGTTCGATGACTTCCAGTATTGGCCGTTATTGAGTCTGGAACATCAGCTATTCTTCAAATTTAAATTTTGATTTTTTCAAAATAAATTAAAATTCGAGTTACTTTCTCGAAAAACACGATAACTTTCCGTGTATTACTTAATAAAAAACATAAAAAATTTTACGCACAGCAGCAAATTAAATTTCAAAAAAAAAAAATTAATTCATTAATTTAAATTTTATAAGTCTCTCCTCAAAGTTCTACCGTAGTGATGGCTACCATGATGTGAAGTATGCAGAACGAGGATCGAAAGTGATGTGAGGTATGCAGAACGAGGATCGAAAGAACTTGAGACTTTTGACTTTTAAGACGTTTATTTCGCAACTAAAATATATTTTACAAACGAAAAAGTAAATGGCGAAGCAACAGCGATATACGATCGAAAGTAGTAGGGGAAACACTTCGTGACTAGACTGTACATATGACATATATATATATCGAATGATATGATGATGATGATGAAGAATGAGATGAGGTGGGATTTCGTATCAACACCCCCCTGAAATTTTACCGAATAATTTCTTCATCATGTTTCCTGAAAACGAATTAATAATTATTATTCAAAAAAAATATTAAATACAAAAAAATACAATTAAAAAAAATATATGCATAATAATGTTGCGAGTGTAATTCGTTAATTCGAATTTACCTCAACAAATAAGATAATTTCTTTTATATTATCTTTTATTAATATTTCACGTTAATTATTACAAACACTTCGAAATTATACTTAATACTATTTCTTAAGACTAATGAAACCTAATGTTCACAACAGCTAGTGTGAACCCTAACTTGTCTACTTGACTGTAGGTTTAGGAATGATCATGTCTTCCAAATGAGGACACGACATCACATTCGTTTTCATTGTTTTATCAAATATGGCCGACCAAAAAGGTGGCGTGATACAGAACATCCGCCAAATATGATGACATGAAATAGTCAGCATATCTGGTGGTGTCTGATCGTGAGAAGCAAATCGGTATATAGACAGCTATTATTCTAAGAATTAAGAATAATAGTTGTCTATATTTTGTTCGACACGTTTCTGTAGACGAACTGATTCGTCTGCAGAAACGGGACGGAACAAAGGTCCCCGGGCGAAAGAAAGCCCGAAGCTCCTGCTTCGTTAAATTTTGTGTTCCTGAAAGTTTAGATTTCCGATACATGATACGTTCTTACTTTTAATTATATAACAATGTTAATTTTTTTACAATCATCTCTTAATTTTACGTTGCGGAATTGATCATCGCTTAAAATATAAAATTTAGCATTTGAGCATAGAAATTTATTACTGCAAATTGTCTTAATTAATAAAATTTGGCATAATCAAATTTATTATGCTTTTTAATGATAACTTATTATATTTTATTACAAAAAAAAAAATCTTAATTTTATGGACCATTAACGGTGTATTGCTCCCAATGCCAAATCGTTTATCTGATTGTGCGCATTGATAGCAACACAGTTTACTTTGAGGTTGACGTAAATTAATATGGCTACCGCAAGAGTTAATAAGCCGCACCAGCCTAATAATAGTAGGTGTACGGTGTTTATGGTGTCTTGATATCCTAAATCAGGAATTTTCAGTTCTGCCGTTTTCAGTCTCTCTTCAAATTTGTGGATTGGAGTTATCGGTGAGATGTACGGTACGTTGTCATGCCATTTATTGTTGTATGCAATTGAAATATTCGGAAATTTGAATGATTGACGTAGCCCAAAATCTAGTTCCATAAACTGATACTTCGTCCAAACTAGTGGTAGGTGATGTTCTATAAGGATTTCCTTCTCTGGATCGTTAATACAGGGAAAACCTGCCGGGATGATTGTTTCGGCATTGTTTTCTCCTTGTAACTGTTGAATTTCCATGATACATGGGACTGTCAATAAAGTTGCTCCAGGCCATGAATCGTTGATGGCTATACTCGTGCTTGTTTTTGTAATAGTGTTAACTGATATTAATGGGTTTTTTGCGTTTGTTATTGCGAATTGGTTCATTTCTATTTGTTTTACTATAATCTCGTTATGGTTCGTTTCACATTTAAATGTACATTTTTTTATTATTTCTTCATATCTCATTCCTTGAAATAATGCTCTTGCACAATTACCCTTGTTATTGATTGTGCGGTCTTGTGGAAGAAAACATAATAGGCTATTCTTACCACAAAGGTCGATATCTGTTCCCGTAATGATTCTTATTGATCCGTCGAATTTATTGTGGGATAAGATCGAAGGTTCTTGATCCCAAAAGCAGATTTTGTTGTCATGTGTACGGAATGCTAATGGAATAACATTGTACAGGTCGTATTTCGCGTGAAGATTTTGAAGTGGAATTTTTAATTCAATTTCTATTTTGTTTCCTGTTACGTAACAATTTACTAACTTCGTTCGGTAATACGATTGGATTGATTTCTCGTCTAATACTACTGCAAAATTTGATTTTTCCGCTAATTTCTTTATTTTTATTAAGTCTTCTTTTAAGGTTGTTTCGTTAATAATCGCCGCTGGTAGATGGTTATTTTTACAGGATAGGAATAAATGGCTAAGTTTAGCATTTTCGGTAACTAGACTCGCATGAAGAGTTCTTGCTGTATCGAAAATAAGTTCTCTTCTGGCTTCAATTATTATTTCGTTGTTTTGGTTTTGTATTGCCTCTTTTAGTGCTTGAACATTTTCTTTTAGAATTTTGGAATTGTCAAATTCTATCTTCTCGAAGTCTTTTATGTCTTTCGTAACATTTAGTAATTCGGCATGATTTTCTATCACAGATTCTCTTAATTTTTCGTATTGTGATTTTAAATTCTTCTCGTTTTCGATGAAGTCGTTACCTTGTGATAATGTCATGACATTGCAACACCATGTGTCAAAGTCACCGAGCATTTGTATGCCGCGTTTTATTCTTTTTGAAGGTTCTCTGTCGAATTCTTTGATTATTGCTTCGTTGATTTGCTGAATTTCCATAATTAAGTCTAGGATTCTTAATATGTTTTTCGATCTTTGTATGCACCATATATTTTCTTGGGATACGCAACTCTGCAATTTATTAATTTCTTTCAGCCAATCTGGTGTTTCTATATTTTGCCTTCTTGGAATTTTTAGACTATACAATATTGGAATTGTTTTCTCATAGGCCTTGCTGAATTTGTTCGGTTCAAAATAAGCTCCTGACGATGCACTAATCTTCGTTTTTAAGCTTGTGTTCTCTGTTTCGGTTATGAGTGTGGTGAGTGTTATAAAAACGATAACGGCGTGATTTATCATTTTGTGTAGTCTGAAATCAGTACAAATCACATGAAATTTGCTGTTAAATGCAGTATTATATTCGTCGGTATATTACTTAGTTGTTATCATATTGTGCGAAAGGAAATTATATATAGTAAAAAATGTACATTGATGCACAATATTTCTTTGATTTTTATTTCTTTCTCATAAAAATCTACATTTGTGCGGAAATTACTACATCTGTATTAGTGTGGGACTCTGGAATTCGATTTACACTACTACCATCGAGAGTAGGTCTTGGGAGATGGCGTACTCCAGTATATTTTGATTGTTCAGCAAGAATTCATCTTGCTTTACAAGTCGAATATATATGGAGGGATCGCAGTCTTCTTGGTGTATTCGATCTGTGGATCCGTTTCGATTTTCTTCATCCTCGTCCGTCGTTGATTCTTTAGTTTTGAGTTCCTAATTTTTGTCGTAATTATTATTTTTTTTTTTGTGTTTTTCTTTTTCTTTTTTATTATTATTATTTTTATGAAGCTAAGTAAAGACTCTTTTTACGAGTTTAATAAAATCATGAGTTTGGGTGTTGACCGTGCTAGTAAAGAGGTTCTAGAGGATGCCCCTATGTATCCTACTCCGGCTGAGTTGCGTGCGCTGCCGAAGTTTATGGTTCCAGACAACGGTATGGTTGAGACTTCGGAGAGTTTTATGCTCACGCAAGTTTCTCTGCCATATCTGCGTTGTTGGTCTCCGCGCTGTCCGTGCCTATTTACTGGGGTGGTGAGCCTGTGGAAGATTTTCAAGGCTTTGCACTCTTTTCTATCCGCTGACTATGGTCCAACCGGGGTGGATGCGTATCGGAAAAATTTTCCCGGTGACTCTCTTAATACGTCCTTCGGGTCGTGGAGGCATGTGATGCCGCAGAGTCTATGTGAGTGCTGTTTACAGTCCATGGTCCAACTGGCTTCGCAGTTTAGTTTCCTCTTTCCAGAGGCAAGCCTGTGGAGATGGGAAGGATGCGTGGTGTGTTTTTCAACACTTGACATCAATCCGTCCGATATCACTTCGTATGCCGTTGGTCTAAATCTTTTGACTGCTATCATCATGGCAATGCAACCTCTTAATTTCGGCTGTAAGGTTCGTTTTGCTGTTACGAATACTGCCTATGCTAACACGATAATGGATCGGTCACAATTTCAACATTTAGTTGATTATTTCGTCCGATTTTATCGTCGGAAGATTGAAATCAACGATACACCTCACTACATCGAGGTTCTGCGTATACTGGATCCATCAGAGAGATTAACCATTTTGCACGATCGCCGTGTTTTGCGGGGGGCTGATCCTAGAAGTGAGCCGAGTCCTGGGCCTAGCAAGATGATTGTCTCCAATCGGCGCATGTTCCTGGTTCCTCGGCATCAGCGCTTTCGTCGTCGTTCTACCTCTCCTGAGGCTGAGGCTCACGACCGTCCTGAAATGGTGGAGCATGAAGAAGTCAAGCCCGAGGCCGCGGAAACCTCTCCTCAAGATGTGGACTGGTAGATTGGTACGTAAAAAAAAATTTATACCTTTCTTTTTTTTTGTGGGAGAACTAAATTTACGTGAATGGTCCTTACAATATTTCTTATCTATAATTATTACAAATTATGTTATAAACATTATTATACAATGGTTTAGGTGGGGGTTCAGAATATCTCCTTACATATTCCTCCAAGCTTAACTCACTCGGGTTTTTAAAAGGTTGGGTAGGTAGAGACAAAGGTTGTTTAATACATTTTCCCTCATCACACCTACTGAACAAGTTGAATTCTTCCAAATGTTGTTTTTGGGTAATCAATTGAATTTTTCGTAAAGATATTCTTTTCTTTTCTGGGTCCTTTAATTCAAATTTCTTTTTCCATTCTGAACAATCTTTTCCTTTTAATAACGCTTCTTCTGTAAATGTTACCTTTTTATTATTTTTATTCTTATTACCGGATTTCTTTAATATTCCCTTTCGTGGTCTTCCTCTTGGACGTTTGACAACAATTTTAATATCATCTTCTGATTCATTTTCTTCAGAACTCTTCTCCTTCTTCGGTCTACCTCTTTTTCTTTTTGGGTTAGAATTAATTTCTTCAGGTTCTGAATTATCGGATATATTTTCTTCAATTTCTGCTGGTAAATTCGCATCACAACGGGCATTATAAGGTGTAAGTCTTCTTATATGCACTGTGTCATCTGTACGATTTCCATCGTCGGAGATTATACGAACAATATAATTTAGGTCTGAAATTTTTCTAACTATTCTATATGGTCCTAGAAATTTTGGTTTACCTTTTCCATAATTTATTGGTGCTTTCAAAAGGACTAAATCGTTAGTTTTATAAGAGATTTCTTTTCTTCCCTTATTATAACGTTCTGAATATTTTTTTGCATTTTCTTTATCTAAATTTGGAATTGTTTTTCGTATTTTATTCGCTTCACTTATCTGTTCTTCTCTGTTTTTACTGATAAGCGGTGATGGAATATTTAAATTTACTGGGGGTTCACCTTTATAACCGTGCATTAGATAAAATGGATCGTGGTTATTTAATCCTTCGATAGGTGTCATGTTGTAGGTCAAGGCTACGTTGTACACGTGGTCTGACCATTCTTCACTATCGGCACTCTCGTATTTCGCTAACATTTTTTTATTATTCCGTTCATTTTCTCTACTTGTCCTTGAGTTTGCGGTGAATACGATGTTGAGTAGTATATTTTAATACCGTTATTTTTACAATAATTTTGTACGTATTCGTTCGAAAAATGAGTTCCGTTGTCACACGTAATCTTTGTTGGTTTTCCATAATGACGTACGATTTCTTTTAGAAATTTAATTACTGAATGCGCATTTGGTTGCGTTACTGCTTTAGTCCAGCAATATTTTGTTGCTTTATCTATTCCTACTATAACAAACTTCTTTTCATTATTGGTATTAAATTTTCCAATAAAATCGATTTGAATATGTGCGAGTGGTATACATTCTTCAGGATTAATTGGTTTTAAATGTCCATATTTTTCGTTAATGTTTTTATTTATCTGGCACTGATGGCACGATCGTACATGCCTCGAGACTATTTTGGGCATTTGCGTAAAATAGTATCGAGCACGCGTTTTGGCAAGAGTTTTACGAATTCCAAAATGTCCTCCCCCAGTTTGACTCTCATGACATATGTCTAGTACTTGAGGTATGAGGGAGTCAGGAATTACTGGTACTGCATAGTGATATACAGAGTGATCAATATTTTTCCATAAAATACCATTTTCATCAAGAAAAAATGGATTTAGGTTTCGTGATCTTTTCATACTCAGACTTTTTCTTAACTCTTTTTCGTTGCCACCTTCTAAAATTTTTATTATGATTCCCCAATATTTATCATCACGTTGTAAATCCCATAAATTGTGGATTTCTTCGTCTGTTATTTCGACTAGATTTCCTGTTTCTGAATTTTTTGAAAGATTGGAAAGCTGAGAATTTGTAGACGTATCGGAGTTTCCAGATCTTTCCGAGATATCGGATAGGATGGAACTTCGATCGTCTTCTGAATTGTCACTTTCTACATCTGCTTCATTTTCTTTCTTTTTCATACTGCGTGTTATTGCTTTGATCTGTTTTTCTTGTTTTACAATATTCGGAGGATCAGGTGTTCCTTCTGGTATTACAAATTGACCATCTCGGAATTCTGCGTAATTGTCTTCCTCTTCTTCTTCTAGGTGGGATAGGTAATCTGCAATTTTGTTATTTTCTTCTTTGATATGTCTAATTTTAAACGTAAACTCTCCTAATTTCGAAATTAATCTATTTAATCTGGCGTTTGGTTTCTTCATTCTACTTTGATATGTCAAAGGTTCGTGATCCGTAAAAATATTAAATTCTTTATACACTAAGAATTCTCTGAAATATTCACAAGTTTCGGTGCAGTCCGGATGATGGACGTTGCCATTACAAGCCCGAAAGTCGTAGCCATTAACTGGTATAGAGCAAACGGGCTCTACTGCAAGTTTTTTGGCTGTTGGGTAAAGTTTTGTTGTTGGATACTTGGAACTACATCTGGAGTTCGCAAGTTATACGATGGAACGGCATAATTTGTTGTAGGTGCCCAAGGTTGAGTATTTAACATCGGGGCATTATATGCCTGTGCGTAACCTGTTTGTTGTTGTCCGTAGGGATTAAATTGTTGACCATAATTAGACGCAAAATTATTATTGAATCGTGGTGGTCTGAAATTTCTTTGCGGGAATTGAGGTGTAGTTCGATTTCGTAGTCTACAGTCTCTTGAGAGATGTCCTTTTCTTCCGCAATTGAAACAGTTTATTTCCCTCGGTGGATATCTTTCATTATTTTGCGGGCGATATGATTCTCTCGTTGGTTGTCTATATGCATT
>WOFM01000154.1:0-82858 GCA_011428145.1 Ericerus pela | reverse complement strand
CAGGAACGTTGATATTTTGGAATATATAAATAATAGAATTGAAATATCTGAAACCCACCCAGAAAGAACAAGTTACGTGTCTACAATTAGATTTTTCCCCGCCATTTCACCCATGGAAAAGAGAATTACCACATCATAATAAATATAGAAATATCAGAAACATACCAGTAATTGAACGAAAGAAACATAGTTACCGGTAGTAATACATGGGTTTGTCCTCATAGGAGGGTATGAATGAAGACGTAACGCGTGAATTATTACAGAGGTGAGAAAAGCATGGTGTGAAATATATATAAGAACAAAGTACGCCAGTACCGCAATTGAACATAAATTGAGCGAGAGTGATCGGCCGAATGTACCACGAGAACGGGCAAGCCGTAATCGTGATAGATAAGGCTGGGCTGGGATAACAGTTCTTCTACTTTCAAATATACGTATATATTTGAAAGTGAAGAGCGGTTATCACTTTTGGGAAAAAACCCGGTTGCCTACGAATGATCAACAGACGTTGATAATTGCCGGTAACCGGAGCGTATTTTATCCAGATACCTCAGACTTTGGTTTATTTTCTTAAACAGATTAACTATATCACTACACAATTACACAATAAGACCGATATTCCCAAACTGTTATTTTACACTATTTTATTCCACAATTCCCTTTCTTTTTAAAAGAAAATTCAATTAAATATGCCAAATCAACGAATTGTTTTCACAGTAAAGAACACGCGTTTTTATAATTACCACGTGGTTTTCCACATTTCTCCAATTAATTGAAAATTGCACTTTTACCGCATTTGTTTATTAAGTACGTATTACCAGGCATGCACACGATGCTTCCTCACTCCTGCATACTTGTCTAACCAGTTTTCTGTTTCTATAGCTCTGCGTCAAGTATATATTTGTACTTCTTTGTCCGCCATGAGATTTTCCCAAACAACGCACTTGTTTGCCCCATTATTCCATTACAAAAAAAAAAATGTTATCCCAATTTAAAATTTTTCTTTAGTTTCATTTAACCATTCACTTCGAACACCTTTTATCCACTTTAATGCTTTAGGGATTTTTACTTATTTTATTTTCTAAAGAATAGGAAAGGGCAGGTACTTACCCGTACTGTTTTTGTTTTATAACGTGAACTAATTTTTATTGTCGCCAGATTAATTTATTAAATTTATTCCTTTTGGATCTTTTATTTTATTATTAAACCTTGCGCGATGCTACCATATAAGAAAATATAAAATGAATAAATTCAACACCATTAAAGAAAAGAAGATATTTAATAAAAAGGATTTGAACAACATAACACACAAGCACTAACTTAAGTAAGTAATCGAAGTAACGGTTGAACAAGATATTCACTTATCGTGAGTATGTGATTACGTGAAGTCACGGATCATGAATTAATTAGGTGTCTTCAATATAGAGCGCGTATTGATAGAGACGATTGAGTACCATTATATATCTTCTATAATCCTATAGATATCGTTATCGTATCATGTGCGACTCCGTCGTTCACGATACTCGAGGGGGGAGGAAGTCTAAGTCTTTCCCAGTCTACCTTCCGTGTGTAAGTCAATATGGGATTTTGGTTTGTTAATTTTGTTTGTAATTTTTTGTCTGTTATCATTGTTTGTTATGTTTTTATTGAATTGTCTGGTTTGAAAGAAGTTTGCTTGTTTGTTAATATAATACAAAATAAAGAGATATTTCTATAAAATATTATTATTTATTACGTTTGAGGAACAATAACATTTAACAATGAGTTTATATGGTGAAAAAAAAAACGATAATATTTAACAATATTATGATATATATAAGTTTGTACAATGGTATAGGAACATACGTTATTACATTGTTTCTTTGATTGACTTGAGGTAATTCTTATCTGCTAGGTATATAATAATGAGATCTGCCTTCGTGTTTTGGAAGGTCTGGTATCACAGGTCCGTTTCTTTATTTTATAATCCGGAACACTTTGTTTCTTCGTTTATTGCTATGTTACTCGTGTCTGGGTAAAGTTGGGATTCTGTAAGGAAATATAAATGTATTAATTTGAGTATTGGTTGTTTGTTGATAAACACGTCAACTGCATCGTTTTTCCTTCTGTGAGGATAAAGGATGGTTGGCTAGTGTTTATTATGTTGGTTTGTTGGTTGTCACCTGCTTCTTCAATCTTTATATTAATTTCACAGTGGGTCCTCTGGTTGCAAACTTGGTTTGTTTTGTTGAAAGTTTACCCAAAGTAGATTCTCCTAAAAACGTCTGGGCTACGAATTATTTATGATAATTCGTAGATATTATGTTTTTTGTGCTACTATTTTTGTGTGTTTGTGTTGTAAAGCATCTGGGGAATTTAATTCTAATGGTGCTAGGTATTTGAAGGTTCTGGTAGTGAGTGTTCCATTTGGGAACATGATGGAAGCAGATCTGATTATTTGGTCTAATGATTTGTGTAATTCTTTGATTACTGCTAGTTGTGGTTTGTTAGGTGTCGAAGCAGCGTCAATGACGTGTACTAAATCTCCTATTTTTGGTATGTCACTGTTTATTCGGTAGTTGTTTGGTATTGGCTGTGGCTGTTTGTCTCGTAGGTATGTGAGATAATTTTGTTTCCATTGTATCCATAAGTTTTTTAGGTATGTTTGGTCCATTTTCCATATGTGTTGTAAATGTTTTTCTGTTGATGTATGGTTGACGTCTGGTTTGTCTGATTGTAGTATTGTGTGTTGAAAGTTTGCATGAAGAAAGTTGGCTGGTGTAAGGTATGAGTATGTTGATGTTTCTGATTCTGGGCACAAGGGTCTCTCGTTGATCATTATTTGTAGTTGTTTGATAGTAATGTGAAATGTGTGTATGTATATGGGGTGGTGTCCTACTGTCTTATAGTAAGATTGTTTGATAATGCCTATTAGGCGTTTGTAAGTGCCTCCATACCATGGGGCTTTAGCTGGTATAAATTTCCATTGTATGTTATTTTCGTATAGGTAATTTTGTACTTTGTTGTTATTTGTTATGTTATTCCAGAATTTTGTTATGTTTGTGTTGATGACTCTGAATTGTGCTGCATTGTCTAATAGTATTAGTTTTGGTGTTCCTCTGTCTGCAAAAAATGAATGGAATGCGCACCATATTTCTTCTGTTTGTAAGGATGTGATAGGTATTAAATGTACTGCTCGTATAGTGAGGCAGGTGAATATGAGGATCCATCTTTTTGATGGTGATGTTGATGGTGATATCTGTTGTAATTGTTGTTTTGTTATTATTTTGTTATATGTATAAAATGGTCCGAATATATCGACACCCGTGTGTGTAAACGGGTGAGCATTTTCATTGAGTCTAAAGTCTGGTATGGTTGAAAAAGGTGGTTGTTTGTAGGGTTTATTTGAATGAATTTTACATTTATAGCAATTTTTTCGAATTTTTGATATGACTAGTTTGTTTATGCTTGGTGTGAAAAAGTTCTTTCTAAATTTTGCGAACGTATATCGAGTTCCACTATGGTAACCTTTTTCGTGTATGTATAATATTATTAATTTGGTTAAATGTGATTGTGGGGGTAATAGATATGGTGTATAAGTTTGAGTATGTAATGTATGAGGAGGTAGGTAGTTATGTAATCTGAGCATGTTGTCTTTGTCTAATTTTATGTGAAATTTTTTGAATATTGCGTATGGAGGTGGATTTGTTTGTTGTAATTGTTGGAAAATGGGTTTACAATATTTCTTTTGTTCTGCATTGATGAAAGTAGTAGTATAAAAATGTCTTTTATCGTATGTCAGGTTCAGGGTCACGCACTGAACAATGGTCATTTCCCATATATCACCGGTCATTTCACTCAAATGCCTATATTTAACAATAGTAGGCTCGGGCGGGACCTGACATACCACCCGAGCCTACTATTGTTAAATATAGGCATTTGAGTGAAATGACCAGAGATATATGGGAAATGACCATTGTTCAGTGCATGACCCTCAACCATGACATACGATAAAGAGACATTTTTCTACAACACAACAACAACAACAACAACAACACACGTGTCCTTCGCTATTTTGAAATTTTTACAAGTCCAAATATCTGTGACGTCAGAGTTAATATTTTTGAAATTTTTACAAGTCCAGAATTATATATCCCCTCTCCCTTTCCGTTGGTTACCTATATAGTAGCGCTATCTTTATTCGGTATTGATAATTTCTATTTAATAAATTTTTTACCTTTGCTGGGATTCAAACCGGCGACATCCAGGTGATGAAAACTGCGACGTAGACGACTGAGCTATGAGAGAGATTATAATGGTAGTGAAAGGAGATGAGCTTATAACTTGAACGTTTTTTTGTTTAATTTATTCTATTTTACATTTTGCTTTGATGCGTTCCAAGAAATATAGTATACTGTTTGAGGAAAACAAGTTTTTATGATGATATGATAGCTACTTAGTCGACCTCATAAATTATTTATATATTGGTTTTATTAGGTGTTCATTTCTTCTAAATTGAATGTAAAAGAGTGTGAAATTGCTTGTTCTTTTTTATATTACTAATTTGTATACAACTTTTTTATAGTTGCGCATTGCATACTACTTTCAAGTTGTTTAGCATTTGAAGTGGTTACTTAACAAATTTTTTCTATCGCGTTACTTTTTTTTAGTTTTACAAATTTATAATGTTTCGTGGGTTGAATCAAGTTTTCACGTCAACTGAAAAAAACGACTCGCACACAATAAAAGATATAAATCATATGAGATTTTATTAAAAATATTACACAATTTTTAATAATGAATAATACGTAAACTAGTAATCAATGACACAAGTTAACAATTTAAATGTAACTGTTTAACATTACGAGCTTCAAAATCTTTCTCATCTACTCGATGTTTAGCTGAGAATAACTCTGACAATTTTTTGACGGACATACGAGCAATAGGTTCACCGCGTTTAATATTATATGTTTCTGAAGAATTATTATGTACAATCAGTTTTAATGGGAAAGTCATTGCATTTAAAATAAAAAAATCATTTATAAATATTTTGCGATTATCAACGGAAGAAAAAAATAACGCGTACCCCGGTTTTGCGTAAATTTTATACGATTGTGCAAATATAGCGCAAACCCCGGGTAATAAACAACAATTTTTTTCACTTACTATTATAAACTCACTTTCATTATTACGTGTTTGCGGTAGGAATGCAATTTCCGCATACTGCTCAATCGTATAACGAGGATTGGAAGTTATTATATATTTTTGCACTGGATAATTCGATGATGTTTGCGGAGATTTGAAATTAGGATCTATTTCTTCTGCAATCGATAGTAATGTTTCTGTATGTTGATCGTCATCGCTCCACATTTGCGCATCTTGTTCATATAATGGAATAGGAGGAGATACAGAATGTTTTTGCGGAGTATTCAACTTCTCCATATATACCCCTTTAACAATGAGATAGTCCGCATATTGTGTGGTAGCCAGCAATGCAGCTACACAATCTCGGAATTCAAAACCATTAAACTCTAATTTAATTTCTTTATAATCTTTCGCGACATATTTTACTTTCGAAGAATACTTTTGATACGTTTCTAATAACTCATTAATATTTTGAGCCGAAATAGTAAAATCAACATCCGACTTAACAATAAAACGCCAATGACTGACAATCATTGTGATAATGAAAATAACGTTTTCGATACTACGTTGTAACTTTAACTTTACGCTCAACGTCTACTGCAAATATAACAATTGATACGATAGTGATAATTACAGCTCTTTTTAAATAAAATTTTATTAAGAAATTTTAGTAATATTTCAATTTGAAGGACGACTAATTGTATTTGAGAAGTATATACTGGATATGCAATCGTTATGTTAATTACTCTATTTTTTTTATTAATATAAAATAAAAATTTCCATTTCATACGCGATATTCACATTATAGCTACATGTTTTTTTTCGTTGATTACTACTTAAAACTATGAATCTTTTTTATAAAGATTGCAATCGATACACTTTCTTCTTTTGATTTAACGAGATATTAGAGGTCATTATTGAGTATATTTACGCGTATAAACGGATACACCTCGTTATATAACAGCAATTTCCAAAGTACTTGCAAGGCTGACCATTTTTTGCTTTTTCTTTTCCTTTTTCTTTTTCTTGTTTTTTACAGTACCAGAAAATATAGTGGTAACAGTAAAAATATATGTTGAATACACAATTGATGAGTATAAAAGGCGGAGTTTACTGAAAAATGAAATTACTTTATATAATACAATAGAGGCTGTATTTGTGTTTCTATCGTAGAGACGTCGTTTAATTAAGTCATTAAAATGGAATCAAAGTTTTTTTGTAAAATTTGTCAAAAATCGTTTACTCGTTCCAGTGGTTTATCTAACCATTTACGAAGTTATGTGCATAAACGTAATTTAGTTCATGATATAACATTGGAGATGATGCATGATGATGCTGTGGATATCCCTCTTGCTAGTGGTTCTATCATATCTCCAGAAAAAGAAGAATGTCTTATACCAAGTGTAACTGGTCATGGTGCGGACACGAGTTCTACCGTAGCAACAACCACTGATAATGTTAACAAGGATGAGATTGATATGTCGACTGCAAGTTCCAGTAATTTAGTTGGTACGTCGCAACAACGACATAGTTATAATTGTGATATTTGTTCGTTAAACTTTTTAACTCTCTCTCAATTACGAGTACATGAAAACACATTAATGCATTCATGTGCAATGATGAATGATAAATGGTTTATACGTCATGAAAATAATTATGATATTTTCAGTGGGAGAAGCGCAATGAAACAAAAATTTTCAACGTACATTGTTGTAGAGAAAAAACAAGATGACGCTCCACGAATTAATACGCAATTTCTAATTTCTAATTTAGAATCATTTTTACCCGTTGTTACCGATATTATAAAAAAAGAAGTTTTAGATAAAAAAAGCCGTAAAAATTCAAATTAAATGTATTATTCAAACACGAAGATGGGTTCATAAGCTTGATACTTATGGGAATAAAATCAGTGAAATAACGGAACCTTTTGAAATAACCTTACGCACTAAACAATATACTTTTTTTCGTATCAATGCATTTCCTATCGAGGAAATTGTGCGAAACAAAATGTTACAAGAACTTTTAAACCATTTTGAAACTATAATATTATCCGAATCAGAATGGACATTTGTAGGTGTTAGTTTTTATGATGTAAGTGTGTGTACCTATTCTTTACATCGCGTTGGTTCCTACATTCCATTACCGGTAAAATTAGACAATACACGTTGCATTCTTAATGTTAAAAATGAGCATAATGAAAAATGTTTTATGTATAGTATATTAAGTTATTTTATGCTTAATGATAGAAATCGTCGACATTTACCAGAAACTTATGATCGTGGTCACTTTTTAGACTATATTTCTTAACGATATAATATACAATTCGATTTTTCAAAAATCAATTTCCCAACTCTATCAGACCATAAGAAGGATTGTTTGTTATGTGATATGTGTAACGTTTCTCTAAGAAACTTAATGAGTTGTGCTCCGAGTAATGCCGCTATTAGTTCTAATTTTGGTATGGTGTGTTTTTGCTGGTGTTAGTCTGCATTTTCCTATTAGGAATCTTAATGTGTGTATGTTGTCTGTTTTGTATCTTAAGTATGCGACTGCGGAATATGCTATTGCAGAAGCATCTACAAATATGTGAATCTCTGCTTGTTCTGAAAGAAATGGTTTTTGAAAAAATTTCCTTGGGAAACATATGTCATTACATTTGGTTATGTCTGTTATAATGTTTTTGGCAATTGGGATTAGCGAAATTGGTAGTGGTGTGTCCCATTCTTGTTTGTGATTCCATAATGTTCTTACAAACGCTTTTGCAGGAACCATTAATGGGGCAAACCATCCTAATGGGTCGAATATGGCTGAAAAATTGCTGACAAAGGTTCTTTTGGTATGTTGGTCTGGTATTTTGATCTTTGGTTGTAAATATAGTATGTCTTTGATGTAATCCCATTGGATTCCTAATATTTTAACAGGTGGGTTTTGAATTGCGTTTTTTTTTGTGAAGTATGATCGTAATGTTTCGTCATTTGTTGCCTATTGTGCCAGTTCCATGGATATGGCATTGAATGTTTTGTTTGATGCGTTATATAATTTTACGGCTTGTTCGTGTGTTGGTACTGATGTAACTAGATTGTCTACGTAAAAGTTATTCGTTAATATGTTGTAGAATTGTGTGTTTGTGGTTTGGAAGTGATAAAGTAAAGTAGCTGCTAATAAAAATGGTGATGCTATGACTCCAAAGGGTACTCGTTTGAATCTGATAATAAGAAGATTGTTGTTTGCCAATGGTTTGTTTGAGTCTTTTAACCATAAGAATCTCGTGACATCTCGATCTAATGGGTTTAGTTCTAATTGTAAAAAGGCTTTTCTAATGTCTGCACTTATTCCTATTGGATTTCTGAATGTTATGAATAGTTTGACTAGGTCTGCTAGAAGTTTTAATCCTTTATGTATACATATTCATTGAGTGGTTTGCTTTTTTAGTTTTTGCTGATCCGTCAAAGACTATTCTGATAGGGTGTGTGAGTTTAGTTGGGTCTATTAGTCCGTGATGTGCTAAGTAATGTATAGGTTCTGTTGAGTGTTTGTTATCTACTATTTCTATTATATCGTTTTTAAATAGTTCTTGAAAGTATGCGTCGTATTTTTTGAAGAAGTCTGGTGAAGTGCGCATATGTGGGATTTGGCTTTTAAGTCTACTGAATGCTGAGGAATAGTTGTCTGGTAGTGGGTGTGGGTATACTTTCCATGGCCATCTAACTTGGTATCTTCCATTTACTAATTTTATGTTTTGATAGAATAACTCTATTGCTTTTTGCTCTTCTTGTTCTATTGTTAGGTCTGGTGTTGTTATCCCGATTGTTTCTAATTTCCATAAGGTTTCTATGTCTGGTTCTGATAAAAAATATGTATGTTCGATTTGGGTTGGTTGTTCGTCATTTATTAGTTGACCTGTTATATGAAATCCAAAGGTTGTTTCTATTATTTGGATGGTAGGTGATATGTGTGTAATTGATTTAATGAATTGCCACATATAATCATTTCCTATTAATATATGTATTTTCGATGATGTTTTCAGGGTTTGTGCAAAATGTAAGTTTTTGTATTTTAGATATGTTCTTTTGATTTCTGCTATGTTTTGTGTATCTAATTTGTTTGATATATTTTCCACAGTTCTTGCTGTTAGGGTTGAAAATTTGTGTGTGGCATATTCAAATTCGAAAGTGACAATGTTTGTGTGAAATGTTTGTGTTGTTTGGTTTTGTATTCCTGTCAATTTTAATGAGTGTGTGCCTATGATTGGTAATTTGAGTGTGTGTATAGCGATGTTTTCTAATATGTATGTTTTCGTGCTTCCTGAATCAAAAAATGCGTTAACTGGGTGAGTTTGTAGTGTTTGTGGGTTACATATGTTTGTGCAGAATGTAAGAAATTTATTATTTGCGGATAAAATTGTAAATAAGTTTAACTTACTTGGTATTGGAGGTTGAAGTACTGTTTCTTCTATTTGTGCAGATGTGGCTATGGTCTGTTCTGGTATTTTTGTTTCATTCTCTGTAGTATGAGAGCGTTTGTTTCCTTGGTTCTGGAGGTGCTGTAAGGAGATTAAATTAATATTATTATTTTGTTCTGTATGTGTATTTGTATTATTTGTTTCTTGCTTATGTGGTGGAAATATGGTTTGTAGTTCGATTACTTTTTCAAGAGATCTGTTTGCTTCGGCTTTGGTGATAGGGTATGTTACTCTAAGGCATAGTGCTACGTGATGTGCGTTTGTCTGTTGGCACTGGAACCATCTGCATTTCCTTTGTTTTTGTGTGCAATGATCTGCTGTCGTTAGTATGCCGCATTTCGGGCATAGGTTAAATTGTCGAAAGTATGATCGTCTGCTCTCTAGTGTATTGTATTTGTAGTGACAGCATAAATAGCTCCAGTGGTGGCCTTTGCAAAACATGCATCGTTGTTTGGTGGGTATGGCCGGGAATCTGTATAGCTGCTCCGGAATACTGCTGTCTGGATCTGTTTGTGAGTGGTAAGCTAGAACAGAAATTTCGTCTATATCGTTATCTGTATAGTGTTCTGGTGAAGGTTTACCTTGATCAGTATTCGTGTGAAGTGTTGGACTTCTTTTAAGCTGTGTTATGTTTTCTGTTGTGTTTTTATTATTATTGGGTTTGTTGTATTGTGGTCTGTTATATTGTCTTCGGTTGAAGTTGTTTGCTTTCTCTCTGTAATATATATTGTTTTGTTGTTGTGTGTCTTGTGTTCTGTTTGTTTCTCTTGTTATGTCAGGTTTTTCTGTTAAATCTCTTGTTTTGATTTCTTGGTATACTGCTTCGAGAACCGCTCTCAAATTTGGTTTGGATATATCGATTCTGTTAGAGTATGAGTTCCTTGGGAAAATTCGTAATAGTGATGGGAATGTTAAATCGTCTGTTAATTCTGGTACAAAGTCATGTATAGTGTCTAATAGCATGCATGTTTTGTCGTATGCCTTACGTAATCCTTCTTTTGTGTTTTGTGCTAGTGGTATGTTATTTAGGGTTTGCCATAGTTCTTATTGTAATCTGGATTCATCGCCAAATTTGTCATGTAAGTACTGTAATCTTCTAAAGTATCCTTGTTCGTTGTGGCCTAGGGTTGCTAATCTTTGTTGGATATTGTCTGGCATGGCATCTTCTAAAATTTTGCATTTTTGTGGAGTTATAATGTCTTCTCTTACATGTATGTATTTCATGAAAGATGTTATAAAATCAGGGTATGATATACGTTTCCCATTGAACTTTGGTAATTTGTATTTTGGTGTTTTGAGAAAGCAAGATTGTGTGAAGGTAGTTGATCCGGTAGGTACTTCCCATACTTTTGGTATGTGTAATGTACTTTTTTGTTTTGTTGTGGTTTGTTCGTTATTTGTATGCGTTGATTCATTTCTTTCTATTGTTATGTTTTCTATTGGTTGACTTAAATTAGTGTTTGTAGGTTGTTTATTATAATTTTGTATGTGTGTTTGTTATTCTGTTGCGTTTTTGTTGTGTTGTGTCTGCGTCTTTATTAATGTTTTTTCTGGTTGGTGTTAGATCGAGTGGTTTTGTTTGTTCTGTTGTGTAATTTCTTTTTGATTTTTTGGTTTCAATATTTGATGTTTGTGGTGTTTGATCGTCTTTGTAAGTCCATTTGGATACTCTTTTCTTTACCGGGGTTTGTTTGAGAGTTAATATATGTATATCTGAATTATTACCTGGTGGTGTGGTGGGTCTGTAACGCTCTTCTGAACCAGATCTGTAGTATCCTGTAGAGCGAGGACTCATCATCTCCTCACTTGATGTTCTGGATACTGTTCTTTGTCGTTTGCTCGGAGATTTTTTGGTGTTTGTGTCGCAATATATTTCCGGAGGTTATTTAGATTGTATGCATTGTTGTGCGGTTTGTTGTTGTAGTTTTCGGGTGGTTTGTAGTTCCTCAAATTCGTTATTTAGTTTCGTAATTTGTATAGTAAGATGTTCTTTAATGTCGTATGCTTTTTGGTAGAAGTGAGTGTCTGCGTCTGGTGGTAGGTTGTTTAAGTCTGTTAGTTGAAATTGTAATACACTTAAGAAGATACGTACGTCTGCTGGTTGGTATAGTGCTACGTTGTAGTTGCGAGCTTGTTGAATTTTAGTTTTGGCTCTTGCCATGGAAATTTCTATATATGTTCGTTGAGGGGTTTTATATGTTTGTTGTGTATAATGTTTGACGTGGTTTTTGCGATTGTATAATGTTTGGGATGGGTAGTATTCCTTGTGTTAATGGTTGTTTGTTAGTGGCTGTTAATAAAGCTGTTGTTGTTGGTCTGTATCTTGAGGTTTGTGAGGTGTCTGATGATGTTATGTTCGAGTATGTTGGTTGAAGATTGGGAATTGTAATCGTATGTGTGATCGTGGTAGGTAAAGTTATTGTAACCATTTTTGGTAAATTAATGTTTTTTATTTCTTTGTTTGTGCCCAGTATGTTTGTTGTGTGAGTTGGGGTTTGTTGTGTGGGGGATGGTTGATCTATGAGATGTCTTGTGAGTGGTGATGGATGTTGCTGCAGTTGCTCTTGTAGGAGAATTGGAGATGGATGAACGCCTTTGGATTGATCGTCTGGGTCATTTTGTGTGTTTGTCCCTTCTGTTGTTTTGGGTTTCTTCTTTCCCATTTCTTGGTCTGTAAAACAGTATTAAATTATGTGTTACGTACGAGACTACTACGCGCGTGGAGATGTGGGAATGTTTTAATTTACTTATTCTGATCTCACTTGTTTGTATAAAAGTATGCTAATTATGGTTTAATATATATACTGTTTCTAATTATAAATACGTATTTGTTGTACTTACATTTGTTTTGTTCTGTGGCATTTGTTGTGGACATGCGTTTCTTTTGTTTAATGTGTAACACGAGTTTGTTGTAATTAAAATGTAAGTTTGCACTAATAGAAGAAAAAAGACACGACTAATTATAAAAAACAACTTATTTTTTACTTCGAGGACCGATATTTGCTGTGCTACCATGTAGTGAGATCAATAATAAAGAGAGCGTGGTTGTGTTCGCGCTCGTCGCCATTTACCATATGACGTTGTTTGTAATTCTCTCTAACGAACCTTTTGTCTTGTCTGTGTGTGTAAATTGATAACGTTTGTAATTGGTCTGTTTTACTGATGTCATTGATGTAGTCTGTGACGTCAGTGAGATAACGATATTGTTAAGCGAAATCGTTATCGTATTGTGTGCGACTCCGTCGTTCACGATAGGAATGTTTTGAATTTACTACTAGATGGGACTGCTTGAGCAACTAAGAGGTAGGGCAGCAAAATTGAAGATATTGGCCTTCGACCATATATATATAATGGACTGCTAATTCTAATAAAAAGTTGAAGGTAAACAAATTAAACGTACAATTATTCAAAATTCACCCCTCAAATATAGCTTTGCCTTTTTTTTTTCTTCGAAAATTCACATCAGAATTGATTTAAATACGCTGAAAAATAATAATTTATTGAAATTATCATAAATAATTGTTAGATGTCAGTAGTTGGTACTACTGCGATCAAGATTTCCCACAGTCAAGTTCTCATCATTTTTATCTGTCTTTCTATCACTTTCTGTTTTCTGATCAAGAGGTGACTGTAGTGAGATCATTTATAAAAGAACGCTTCCTCGTCTTTTGTTGTTTCGTTCATGTCTGGATATATTTGTGATTCTGAAAAAATTTAAGAGATATATTAATTTGTTTGTTGATACGAAAACACGCCAACTACATCATTTTTTCTTATGTGAGGATAAGTGATGGTTTGCTAGTGTTTTGCTTCTGATGGTTTGTGGGGTGTCACCTGTTTCTCCAATCTTTAAATTGGTTTCACAGTGGGTCCTCTGGTTGCAAACTTGATTTGTTTTGTTTAGAAGTTTACCCAGAGTAGATTCTCTTAAAGACGTCTGGACTACGAATTATTTATGATAATTCGTAAGTGTTATGTTTTTTGGGCCACTACCTTTGTGTGCTCATGTTGTAAAGCGTCTGGGGAATTTAGCTCTAATGGTGCTAAATATTTAAGGGGTCTGGTAGTAAGTGTTCCATTTGGGAACATAATAGAGGCTGATCTGACTATTTGGTCTGAGGATTTATGTAGTTCTTTGATCACTGCTAGTTGTGGTTTGTTAGGTGTTGATACCGCGTCAATGACGTGTACTAAGTCTCCAATTTGTGGGATGTTGTTATTTGTTCGGTAGTTATTTGGTATTGGCTGTGTTTGTTTGTCTCGAAGGTATGGGAGATAATTTTGTTTCCATTGAATCCATAAGTTTTTCAAATATGTTTGATCCATTTTCCATATGTGTTGTAAGTGTCTTTCCGTTGTTGTGTGATTGATTTCTGGTTTGTTAGAGTTTAGGACAGTATGTTGGAAATTAGCATGAAGGAAGTTGGCTGGTGTTAGGTATGAAAAGGTTGTTGTTTCTGTTTCTGGGATAAGGGTCTTTTGTTTATTATTATTTGTAATTGTTTGATGGTAATGTTGAATGTATGTATGTGAATTGGGTGATGTCCTACTTGTAGTAGGCTTGTTTGATGATACCTATTAGGCGTTCGTAAGTGCCTCCGTACCATAGGGCTTTAGCTGGTATGAATTTCCATTGTATGTGATTTTTGTAGAGGTAATTTTGTACTTTGTTGTCATTTGTTACGTTGTTCCAGAAGTTTGTTATATTAGTGTTGATGACTCTAAATTGTGCTGCGTTATCTGAAAGTATTACTTTTGGTGTTCCTCTGTCTGCAAAAAATGAGTGAAATGCACACCATATTTCCTCAGTTTGTAAGGATGCTATCGGTATTAGATATACTGCTCGTATAGCGAGGCATGTGAATATGAGAACCCATCTTTTTGAAGATGTTGTTAATGGAGAGATCTGTTGTGGTTGTTTATTTGATATTATTTTATTGTATGTGTAAAATGGGCCGAATATATCGACGCCCGTATGTATAAATGGGTGCTCATTTTTGTTGAGTCTAAAGTCTGATATGGTTGAAAAGGGTGGTTGTTTGTATGGTTTGTTTGAATGGATTTTACGTTTGTAGCAGTTTTTCCTAATTGTGGATATGACTAGTTTGTTAATGGTTGGAGTGAAAAAGTTTTTTCTGAATTTTGCGACTGTGTATCTGTTTCCGCTATGGTAACCTTTTTCGTGTATGTACAGTATGATTAATCTAGTTAAGTATGAGTTTGGGGCAAAAGGTATGGGGCATAGGTTCTTGTGTGTAATGTATGTGGTGGTAGGTAATTATGTAATCTGAGCATATTGTCGTCATCTAGTTTTATGTGGAATTATTTCAGTATTGTATATGGGGATGAGTTTGTTTGTTGTAGCTGTTGAAAGATGAGTTAGCAATATTTGTTTTGTTCTGCTTTGATGAAAATGGTTAATATTTGAAAGAATTGGTAGTTTGTGTTAAGATATGATGTTGTATACAATTTCTGTTGTGCTGTTTTTTGACAAAATTGTTTTAGTGCTTTTATTATGATTTGAAATGTTTTAATTAATTTTTGTAGTTAAGAGAATTTAGTAATGTCTAAGTTAAATGGTGTCGAATTGTTTCCATATATATATATGTCATGGATATGTTCGTGTGTGGTGAGGTCGAGTTTGTAATTATCTCTTCATGATCTATTGTTTCTTCTCTGTTTACGTGTGGATGTATATGTTGTGTTTGTGGTGTGTTTTTGATTATTTCCTTGTGGTCTATGTTGGGATTTGTGTTATTGTTATTGACTGTTTCTGATATTTGTTCATAATGTGGGATTTTGTATGCTTTGGATTGTGTTTGTCTATATTATCATGTATATGTCTGGTCGTTATTGTGAGAATAATAACAAATTATATTATACGTTGGCTTGTTATTCTCACATATCATTTTTTGTGGTAACACTGTTTTAATATTATTTGTAGTCTGTGATTTTTGTGTTTGAAACCCAACTGTGATTATATGATTTGTATACCTTCTCGTCGCTAATCAACCGTCGTAACATTAACATGTCCGCTGATATTATGTGGAATAAAAGTTCGTAAAAAGTGAATATTTATAGTTTTATTTATGTGTTCGTAATGTGTGCGTCTAGTCTTTGTTCAATGTCTTCGTAAGTTTAGTTTTTATCGTTGTATTTTCGTGTAGTTTGATCCGTTGGCAGTTTGTATTTTCTCACAGGTTATGGGCCCAGTTACCTGGATGGTAACGTGGTTGCCATTGTTCTAAGTCGTCAAAGTTGTGCTGTCAAATCCTGATCGTCACTCCCAAGTAGTACCATGCCTTCTAATTTATTTTTCACTGTTTAATATGTTCGCTTCTCGCTGTTCCTGTGATCTCGTTCGAGTTGAATCGTTGGTCGGCGTATCTGATGATTGCTGAAATTGCTGTTTTGCGGTGCAACTGATTGTCGTTACCTGTCATCGAGATGGACATGAGAAAGCAGAATATGATCGAGCCGTTCAATGGGCAGAATGGCCGAACTTGGAAGTTTAGGATGGAGCTGCTGTTAGCAAAGGAGTCGCTGGGTAATATTGTAATCGATTCTTTGCTGACTGTTCAAAATAGGGGAGATGCTTGGTCCAAGGAGAATGCCAAGGCGATGTTTCTGATCGCAAACAACGTGACCGATGAGTATTTGGAGATGATTCAGACATACACTACCACGAAGGATATGTTCCATGTGCTGATGAACCTGATTGACAATGGCAACAACCAGACGCTAATGGATTTACGAGGTGATTTGTACACAAAACGGTATGTTTCTGGTTCTGATTTGCAGAAGTATCTGCTTGATTTTCGTGCTCGTTGTAGACGATTAACTGAATTGGGAGACCTGACAACCACAAAACAATTCATATTGGTATTGCTGAGATTGCTACCTGCAGAGTTTGTCCGATCAAAGTGGTGATAGAGGATGCAGAAGTCGTCACCTGGGATGGTGTGTTCATGAAGCTGAACAACTTCCAGCGTGAATTATCTTCTGATAGTAAATCGATGGTCAGAGGTAACTCTCTGAATCCTGCATCGCAAAAACCTTCATCAGTGTCTGTCACTGGTGAGGAGAACGTGTTTTTTGGAAACCATAATAATGTCGGACGAAATTCTGGTAATAATAATAATAATAATAATCGTTTTAATCGTGGTAGGTCCCAAAATCGTAATAACAATCGTGGTTTCAATCGAGGTAGAAACAATAATCACAATAATAATTTTTATAATTCATCTTCGAATAATGAAGGTCGTAACTATAATAATAATAATCACAATTCTAACTCACAAAGTAATAATAGTAATAATTTTAATGGAAATGGTCGTAGTTCTGGTAATGATAATGGACATTCGAATACTAAATGTCACTATTGTAATAAGATCGGACATATAGCACGAAATTGCTATGCCAAAAATCGAAATAATAATAACGATAATTGTAATAGTAATTGTGGGTGTGTGTATTAGTGTACACGACACCACACAAATACCAAATATGGTCGGTTGCGTGTAATACGTAGATGTATGTGTGCGGGCCGAGCCCAGTAAACGATTAAGCTGCACAGATGAAATGTACAGCCGTGAGCACAAAAAGGTAGTTCGTGGGTTTTACCCCACTGGCCCGCTAGGTGGTCGACGAGTGTGTACTACACACTTGTTCGTCATCAACCACCCGTCGCCACACCACTCTCCTCCTAGTAAGTTTCCAAGGAAACTTACAGTGACCTATGACGCCAGTCAAGTGTGGCGCAGCGTTCACTACTATGCTCACGGATGTCGTTCACATAGTAGGGTTGCCAGGTCTCTTTGGTTTGGACTTACCGAAGTTGGCTGGGAGTGTGGGTTGGGAAGGACGTGTTTGGGGTGCTCGAGGCTGTGGAGAAGGGTGCGCTCGAGTTTGAGATCTCATGAGCGGAGTCTGGGGACAAGACGTGGGAATGCTCATGAGGGGTGGCGGGTAGGTTACTGGGGGCACCATTAAAGGAGGCATAACCATGGCCGGGGGATAGACCGATGCCGAGAGTTGTAGATGCAAGGGAATGGGAATTCCGGGTGGAGGCATCACAACTTGGGGAAGTGGCATTGGTGTTGTTGCTAGGGCGAGCAACAGGGCGTTATGTGCTGCGAGCATGGCAGCGGTAAATTGCTCCCACGGCTGCAGTGTTTGATTCTGCGATACAGGAGGTACCACCAGTTGCAGTACAGGGGGCTGTACCACAGACGGGGTAGGATCCTGTATGGGAGCCGGTGATGGAGCGGGGGTTTGGGGCCGGGTTTTGCCGCGTCTTTTGTCCCGTTTGAGTTCCATGTAGGAGAGACCGCCAGCGCGAGCTTCATGCCGGGCGCGACCACCTGCCTTACGATTCAAACAGGGACGCTTCGCCGGTTTGCCATCAGCCGGGGGACTCTTATCACAAGAGGTGGACGGCTGAGACTTGGGGACTTCTTCCGGCAAAGGTGTTGCCATTAGGTCGATAACGGAGTGATTATCGACGGCAGCACTTCTTGTCAGTTCGACCTCTTCGCGTATTGGTGACAGTACGCATTGAGGGACCGATGTAGGGGTTGTGGGGGATGGATGGTTGGGGCCGGGGTTGGGTCGACATCCATCATTGTCTCTTCCAAAGTAGTCAGTGCGACCGAAGGGCGAAGTAGAGACGACTTGCCTTTTGGGACCGACAGTACCTTTTTGGTGGCTACTGGTGCCTCCGTGACTTTGGAAGTCGACGGTTGGGGGGACCGCTTTGTTGCTGCAGACGGACGTTTAAAACCGCTGGTACGCAACGTGGCAGTCGCTTGTGCTCGGCACTTCCGAAGAGGAAGTGGTTCAATCTGTTTAACCGTCTTGAGCAGCGGGAATTCCCCAGAGGGGAGGCCCACCAAGGAAGACGGTTGAGAACTGGGCAAGGGTCCCTTAGATTGAACGTGCTGTATGATTTCAGCAAATGTGTGGGTGTCAATCCGCGCATTGCTTAGTTGTACAGCGGCCCGAGCGTGAGGTGGCATCTCCAACGAGTACGTGGTCTTCCTGGGGAGCGGGACAAAGACCCGAGAACGAGAGCTACGGACAAGGCTGCGCTGTACGAGCTCAGAGACCCGAGCTGCCACTCCAGGAGCAGGCCGGTACTGTCGAAGTGGCACACCTCGACCCCTGGCAGCTGATTCCACCCTCTGCCTCAGCGTCGATTGCTGTTGCGGTACTCGAGAAGGAGTACGGCATGTACCCTCTTGTGCAGGTCCGACAGAGGTAAGTGTCACGGATGACGCCGATACTTGATTGGACATAGAGGATGCAGGCGATGTCTGCTTCACTGGTGGAAAGGTGGCAGTAGCCGTGGAGGAAGGAGACATCGCAATGTCAGTTGGTGACGTCGGAGGTGAAAAGGTGGGAGAGGGGGAGCGATGGTCGTCTACACGAGGAGACGACGGTGCATCGCCGTTACCGCCCTCTGTTGGTGGAGGAGTAGCCCTTAAAAGGGCTGTTTCTTCATCTTCCGATAACTTGGGAATGCTGGGAGAAAGGCGCTCTTGGGACATTTCCCCAGTCTATTACGCTCCGTGAAATATGATTAAAAGCGCCTGATGTGTAGCATTTGATGAAGAGTATATAACAGCCAAGCACGTCAAGAGAAGAGTGAGTTTCTAAAACACGAATTTCACTCGTTTTCTTGACCGTAACCGCCGTTTATTTTCATCTCGTAAACATGAACGAAGGTGCGGTTGCGGCAGCTGTTGTTGCACATTACTATTACAAGTTCATTTTGTAGGCGGGGCCTGTTCGTCTTCCGAGTAGGAAGACGCTTCGTATTTATGCGACTGGATGGCGCCACGAAACAATTTTTGTAATACGTCGTCGTCTACAACGCTTGACTTGTCGTCAGTTGCGTGAGCCAACTCGGACGAGTGTGGGAGGGGAATGGGGATCGCAATCGGTTCGTCGTTGAGCATAGCGTCAGCTGTTTGACTAGAAGACTGACCGATGGGGTGCGATTGGGTATTTTCCTTCGATAACGCTTCAGGAGGCGATTCTTTATTTTGATCGTGTGTAATTACGATCGGGGAAGAATCAAGTGTGTCGTCTATGTGTGAAGACGATGTCGAAGGTTGGAGTGAGGCATTTGGGGTGAGTCGTCGTTTTTAGGTAAGACGACCTCAGATGACAAGTCAACTGTCAAGTTGAGTTATCTGGGTCGGCTTCTATGTCTGTGTAGACATAGGCCGACTTTAGGCGATCGATTGATACACGTGTGTGTCATCCTTGTATGTCAATCTCGAACCATTTATCCGTACGGTTGAGGACTTTGTACGGTCCGGTGTACGGTGGGTCGAGTGCCTTACGAGGTGTATCAACGCGTAGCCATACGTTTTGGGCTGATTTCAGAACAGCTGGGACATATGAGGGGGTATCGCCGTGGTTGCGGGTGATTTGGGTGAACGCATTCGCACTTTCGCGAATGCGTTGTGGAAGGTTAGTGCCGTCGATGTGAGTGACGACACTTGGTGGGCTGTCTTCAAAGAAGTCAGCCGGGAGACGGAGCTCTTCACCATAAAGGAGTTGGGCTGGGGATACGCCGAGGTCGGAGATGACCGTCGAGCGTAGGCCGAGTAGAATGAGAGCAAATCGGCTGCCCATTCTCCACGCGAGTCTTTAAGGTTCTTGCGGGCCATGATGGTGGCTTTGAGAGTTCGATGCCAGCGGTCTATTTTGCCGTTTGATTGGGGGTGATACGCCGTAGTTGAGATTTTGTGTATTCCCAACTGGCGTGCAACCGAGTTAAATAAAGCGCTTTCGAACTGGCGTCCCTGGTCCGTCATTATAGTTTTGGGGACGCCGAAGGAGGACACCCAGTGTTGGACAAAGAGTGTTGCCACTCGATCCGCAGAAATATCCGTTGTCATGATGGCGTGAGGCCATCGTGTGGCGCGGTCAATCATTGTCAGACAATGACGAGGACCGCTAACCATCGGCAACGGACCCACGATATCGATGTGCACATGCTTTAAGCGATCGGTAGGGCAGAAAGCTTGGAGAGGGGCTTTGGTGTGTCTACCGATTTTGGCTTGTTGGCATGCGGTGCACTCTCTCGACCAACGTAGGCAGTCAGATCGTAGGCCAGGCCAAATGAATCAATTAGCGATCAGACGGGCAGTTGTCCGGCCACTCGGGTGCGAGAGCCCATGAATTGAATCGAAGATGGTTCTCCGATATTTGGCGGGTACAAAGGGTCGTTTTTTCCCCGTGGACGTGTCGCACGTTAAGACTAACGTGTGTCTGGGTACTCTGAATGATTCGAGGATGAGGGCAAAGTTGGGGTCTGCAAGGTATTGTGCGAGTTGAGGGTTGTGTTGTTGGCAAAGGGCCATTTCATTGTACAGCACAACACAGGGAGAGGTAATGGCGGAGATTGATATACGCGACAAACAATCTACGGCTATGTTGTCCTCTCCTTTGATATAACGAATATCCGTCGTTTACTGCGAGATATACTCTAGTTGATTTTGCTGGCGTGGTGAAGCTTTCTCGCACGCCTGAAACAGGGCAGTCGTGAGGGGCTTGTGGTCCATATAGATGGAGAAAACACGCCCTTCGACCAGGTTACAGAAGTGCTTCACCACTGCAAAAACAGCGAGTAATTCGCGGTCGTGTGTTGGATATTGGCGTTTGGTGTCAGATAATTTGCGGGAGAAAAATGCCAAAGGCTCTAGCGATCCGGCACCGTGTTGATAGAGGGTAGCCCCTATCGTGTGGTTAGACGTGTCGGTTGCCAAGACAAGTTGTTTGGACTCGTCAGGATGTGCCAAAAGAGCAGCATTTGCTAACGCCTGCTTTAGGTCGCGGAAGGCGGTTTCGGCAGTGTCAGGCCAAATTATCGGGGTTTTGTCACGTTTTTTGTTGGAGTGGATAAGCGCGAAGAGTTTACTCTGAATGTGAGCGCAATGTTTAATTGTACGCCGGTAGAAATTCACCATTCTGAGAAAGCACCTAAGGTCATGAACGGTTTTGGGAAGTGGGAAATCGAGTACAGCTTGGACACGTTCGGGAGTAGGTTTGATACCTGCGCTGTTGATTCGATGGCCAAGAAAGGTGAGCTCTTCACGTTCATGTTTGGACTTGTTACCAATGACAGTGAGGCCAGCATTGTAGATACGCCAAATGACCTTGGTAACACGTTCTTCAAGCTCATAGGGGTTGGAGGCGGTAATGAGGATGTCATCAATGTATGCGTAAGCGTAGTCGATGTCTCGCAACAATCCATCAATGTACCGTTGGAAGGTTTGGGCGGCGTTTTGAAGTCCGAAGGGCATATAGGGAAATTCGTAGAGACCGAAGGGGGTTATGACGGCTGTTTTAGGGATGTGTTCTTCGGTCATCGGGACTTGGTTAAACGCCCGCACGAGATCTAATTTGGTGAATAATTTGGCACCAGCTAGTCTGGCGTGGAAATCCATAATATTCGGGACAGGGTATTTGTCGGGGATAGTTTGTGCGTTGAGTGCTCTATAGTCACCAAGCATGCGCCATGTTTTATCGGGCTTCCTGTACATATGCAAGGGGGATGACCAGGCACTTTTGGAGGGTCGGCAGTCACCACGTTTGAGCATAGTTTGGAAGGAAAGGCGGGCTGCCTTTAGCTTCTCGGGATGTAGACGACTGGCACGGCAAAACACCGGCCAACCTACAGTTTCGATATAGTGGGTGACTTTGGTAGGGTAAATACTTGGGCGTAAGCCTTCTTTACCGGTTACGCCGGGAAATTTGTGGAAGATTTTTTGGAATCGACTATTTGAGTGGGCGATGGTAAGGAAAATCTCCGGGGGATAGTCGATGGGGCGAGGTTTACCTACTACGGCAAGTCCTGTGGTCTTATCAAGGAGGTGCCCTTCGCTGACATCGGGAAGCAGTTGGTAATAGCTAAGGAAGTCTGCTCCGATGATGGGATCAGCGATATCGGCGATGATAAAGGCCCACTTGAATTTGCGGCAAAGGCCAAAATCTACCTGCACCAGCTTAACTCCGTAAGTACTAATTGGAGTTTGGTTCGCAGCATAGATTTGGAGCTTAGCGTTGCATTTCCAGTCTTCAGCGGTTGGAGGTATAGCCGATATCTCCACGCCAGTGTCGACCAGGAAGTGATGCTCGCTAAGCAGATCTTCCACAAATAGACGGACTGAGTTGAAAACGAGTGGGAGTGCCGTCTTGACTGACTCATTTCCCGAATGGGTAGGGGATTTGGGATCGCGGCGGTCGTGATTTTGGGGTTTGTCCCACCATGAACATGGAGGGTCAGAGCAGTTGCGCGATTTCCTCCCAAACTGTTGGTGATACCAACAGTAGCCATCACGGGAATGGGAGGGAGAGCGGGTATTCACCGGTCTCTTACCATCGATGACTTGTAGCGTCATCCGTGGTTTCGAACGACCGGAGCTAGAGTCACGAGAGCGCGATCTGTCTCTGGACCTGGCATCGCATTAACGCGAACGCCTATGTTCGGGGAACGGGGCCGTGTCTTTTGGGGGGTCAACAGAACTCACCTGTTTTCCAGCCAAGAGCTGTTGAAGCAGCTGGGTAATGGTAGCTAACTCCGAGGAATTAGCCGTTGGTGCTGTTGATGGGGGTGCCGTGGGAGTTGCAATAGCGGAGATGGTGCTGGTTACAGGGGATGTCGACGGAAAGGTTTGCTCGAGAGCTATTGTCTCGTCAGCTTCGAGCGCTGCCTGTTGAGAGGTTGCGGGCTTTGTCATGGCCAATGTCTGGCAGATATTGACCGGGAGGGATTGGAAAAAAAGGTTACGGAGAACATCGTCATTGACTCTTCCTTCGTTTATGGTAACGAGGCGGCGATGGTACGCTGAGGGCCTCTTGGAAGGTTGACGATGGGTGTTTTCCAACAGAGTTCTAATCCGGGTGTAGGAGGAAGGGGAAAATTCCTGTTCAATTTGATTTCGGAGGTTCGACCAAGTGTGCAGCGAGTCATCGGAACTGTAGAGTAGTTCTGACACAGCATTGGCTACCTGGGTCGGCAAGTGGCCAGAGATTGCCAGGTAGAGCTGAGACTCGCTGGTATTGCCGCTGGCGCGAGCAAGATTCTCGATCTGCTGCAGCCAGAGACGCACATTCTCGGTGTTGAAAGGAGGAAGGCCTGTTAGTAACCGTGGTGGATGGGCTTGTAAGGAGGGCGAGACAGTAGTCGCGGCAGAATTTGCTTCCTGCCAGTGCGATTGCCGATTGAGGATGGGGGACAGTCTCAGCGTGGAACTGTCAACCGGCTGGTGCTGGTTGACCGGAAGTTCCTCGCCCAGGAGGTAGTTGTTGAGGAATGGGCCGAAATTTACAAGCGTAGACGACTGCGGGATCGCCAAGTTCATCGGTACAGTCGACGAACGCATGCTGACATGTGGCGTTGAGTGGATGGCAGACGTGGGGTTGGGCTGGTTCTCCATCCTCCTGGGAGGATTGCTGACTGTGGCCTTTGCAGGCATCAGCGGGAGAACCAGGTCGTCGAGGGACGACGGGGTTAGTTTGGAGGCCATGGTGGTAATTGAAAAAGGAGGCTAAGTTTACACTTTCCTCGTCGGCAGCTGATTGCCGACTGTTTGCTTCTCTTTGGGATGGCTGGTCGGTACTTGCGTACTGATGTCGAGCCTGGGAAGAGAAGAGGGAAAAATGAAAAAGTAGGGAGATGGAAAAGGAAGGAGAAGGAGAACCTTCTCCGTCGGCAGTCGAGTGCCGACTGATTTTTGTGGATGTTGGTCGGTACTTAAGTACTGACAAGCAACGAGGGAAAGGGGAAGGAGAAGGAGAACCTTCTCCGTCGGCTGACGAGAGCCAACTGAGTTCCTTCTTCGGTTGTTGGCAGGTATGCCAACGTTTGAAGAAGGGGCGTGGTTTAGCCAATCAGCTGTTGAAAGCTGATTGGTTGTTGTTTCCAAGCTAGTTGGAAATGGTGGGGAAGGAGGTGACGGTTCCTTCCCTGTTGACGGTGAAACGTCAACAACAAAAATATATACTTACGTCGGAGGTCACCACTTGTGGGTGTGTGTATTAGTGTACACGACACCACACAAATACCAAATCTGGTCGGTTGCGTGTAATACGTCGATGTATGTGTGCGGACTGAGCCCAGTAAACAATTAAGCTGCACAGACGAAATGTACAGCCGTGAGCACAAAAAGATAGTTTGTGGGTTTTACCCCACTGGCCCGCTAGGTGGTTGACGAGTGTGTAGTACACACTCGTTCGTCATCGACCACCCGTCGCCACAATAATAATATTCAATTAAATAAAATAAAATTTCCTTTTCACTTTTCAAAAAAATAAATTAAAATATTTTCAATTAAAATTTTTTTTGAAGAATAAATTTTTTATTTAATTCAAAATTGAGTTGTCCGAATTAAGCACCCTACCTAGTACTCCAGAAAGTATGAATACTGCCAGTGAAAGAACCATTACCCCATCCCCTCAATCAGGAACTAGTTCTGGAAAAACACAGCCACAGGTACATTATATCATGCCAGCTGATGAGACAATACGTCCAATACAAGGTCCAAGTAGAAAAATATTTAATGGTCAATATTATTTGGACTGGAAACGGATGATTATAGCTTTAATAAGAGGTTTGGGATATTGGGATGTTTTTGGCCCTCACCCAGAATTGAAAATATATATTGAAAACATGGATAACCTACAATAAAGACCTACATCAAATTCAGTTAAAGCATATTTTAAAAAACAAGAATGTGCAAAAGCATTTATTATGGAACGTATGACATATAATATATCGAAACAAATTAGGGAATGTAAAACTGTGGATCAAATTTTTGAGAAATTAGACATCACATATGGTTCTAAAATGAAAATTGTAGCAAATATGGCAAATTCGAAATGGACTGCTTTTCGATTCACACCTGGTGGAAACATAAGGTTTTTTTTAACAAAATGGGATAGTTTAGTGCAAGAAGTTCGTGATGCAGGAAAAGAGGTATCTGAGGAAGAGGAACTAGAAAACCTCCAATTAGCATTAGGATATGAACAGACAATAGCCAAAATGCAATTCGAAAATCTCCCTGAAAATAGAAAAAATTTAGAAATATTCAAACAAATATTGAAAGAGGGTGGAGACTGAAAAATGATGGATAAACAAGTAAAATTAAAATATCAATCCTCTAATAAAAAATTTGAAAATAAAGGAAACATATTTAAAAATAATAATGGAAATTATAATAACAATAGGGATAATAGGTGGATTAGGAATAATAATTACAGACAAAATAATAATAATAATAATAATAATAATAATGCTAATGGAAACGGTAATAATAATAATTATAAAATTAATAATCAAAGAATCGAAAATAATAAATCAAAATAATCAAAATAATTATAATAGAAATCAAAATAATAATAATAAAAATAATAATCAATCACCTAGAAAAAATAATAATCAGGAAGCTAGATGTTTCATATGTAATCAGACAAGTCATTATAAAAATAAATGCCCTGATTACAAACCTGAAAATAAAGAACAAACTAAAGAAAAATCAAAAAAAAATAATAAAGAAAAAAAAGAAGAAAAAAGATCAATTAAATTATCATACATGGTAAAGAAATATAGTAATGATGAAGATTGGCTTTTAAGGAAATTAATAAAAGATAATACAAAAAATGAAAATTACAAACATTTGAACAAAAAAATGTTACTTGATGGGGGTGGGGGTGGAAGTCCACCTTACATCAAATTTGGAAAAATTAATAAATATAATAAAATTTGAAATACCTGTCAAATTAAAATGCGCCCTTAAAAATACGTATTTATATGCTACACATATGGGAAACATGAGAATTATCTTAGAAAATGAAAATAAAATACAAACAGCCATCGAATTATTGGAAGTCCATTATGTACCAGATCTATCATTAGACATTATGTAATTAAAGTGACAGAATCTGGAATATTACATATGGATCAGGGAAAAGACAAAATACAAACATATTTTATTGAAAATGGAGATATTTTATTTACTTCATACAAAATTGATGGCGTATTTCAGGTTAATTATGATTATATAGATATACCAAAAAAATATATGCCTGTTACCCAAAATTCAAATGATGATGAATGGGATTCTTTTTCCATTAAATTAGAAATAGAGGAAGAAGAAGAACCTGATAATAATAATATAGAATTAACAAATGAAAATAATAAAGTTAACACTGAAAATAATACAAATGTTGAAAATAATTTTACAATAGAAAATAAAGATAATAATAATATAAAAAAAAAATTCAGATAATTCATTAGAAATAATTCAAAATAACGCAAATAATCACAAAAAAATGATTTGGCATAGACGATTAGGTCATTTAAATGGTAAATATATGCGATACTTACATAAAGTTACAACAGGTATACCAAAAACATTGAATTTTACAGATGATGACTTTTTAAACTGTGAAATTTGTAAAATAGCTAATAGTCAACATTTAGGAAATAATAATATTAGATATAAACCACAAAGAAGATTAGAAATTATATCCTCTGACATTATGGGACCTTTTACACCCCCAATAGCAAATCAAAAATATATATTAACGTTTATTGATAATTACAGCAAATATACCTTTGTAATCCCAATCTCTAATAAAAGTCAAGTATTTACAGAATTCAAAAATATTTTTTTCTCAATGAAAAATAAATTCCCCAAAACCCCAATCAGTCAAATTAGGTGCAACAATGCGAAAGAATATACCGATCAAAAATTAATTAAATTTTGTGAAGATAATGGGGTACAAATTGAAAATGTAGTTCCTTACTCACCAGAGTTGAATGGCATAGCTAAACGCCAAAATCAGACTCTGATGAAAAGAGTGAGAAGTTTACTAATAAATGGCTACTTAGATATAAAATATTGGGCTCATGCAATAGCAATAGCTGCATACCTCATAAATAGATTCCCAGCAAGAGTAAATATAGAATATAAAACACCATACGAAATTTTTTTTGGCAAAAAACCAAATTTAGATAATTTAAAAATTTTTGGCTCTTTAATATACAGACATATTCCCCTAGAAGTACGACAACAAAATGCAACAAAATCAAAAAATAAAAATGAACAAAAAATTGACCCTAAACTCGCACCAAGGGGTGAAAAAGGAATACTCATGGGATACACCACTACTGGCTATTGTATTAGAGATTCTTATTCAAACAAATTTAATATATCATGTGATGCAAAATTTCATGAAAATAAAAATATATCTAATTTAAGAGATTGTGAACAAGAATTGGTATTAAAACCAGCAAATTTCGTAAAAAACATAATTAATATAAACACTTTTAATTTCATAAAAACAATAGACAATAGATGGATTGAGATTGTATACCAACATGTTATAAAGATGTAAAAAATAATCCCTTTAGAAAAGAATGGATAAAAGCTATTGCAGATGAATTCGTCTCCCAGGGGGAAATGGATGTTTGGGAAGAAGTGGATTACGATAAATCACTCAAAACTATAGATACAAGATGGGTTTTTGTAACTAAACTAAATGATGAGAAATACCATCAACCAAAAGCAAGATTAGTTGCTAGGGGTTTTAAAGACAGAACTAAATATGAACTTGGACTAGTCTTTGCCCCCATTATTCCAATTTGGTTAGTTAGATGGTTTCTATCCATTGTTAATAAATACGATTTAGAAATGGTTCAATATGATGTAAAAACAGCATACCTAAACTCCCTAGAAATAGTACCTATCTATTTAAAACCCCCTGAAGGATTATTAATAAAAAGTAATAAATTATTAAAGTTAAAAAAATCAATATAAATATGGTCTGAAAACATCATCGAAATCATGGTACAATTTAATAAATGAAAATATCTTGAAAATGAACTTTGAGAGATCGAAAGCTGATAAATGCCTATACTTTAAAAAATGTAATGAAAAAATTATTTTTATGATTACATATGTTGATGATATTCTAATAGCTTCCAATATCCCTGAATGGATAGAAAATGTGAATATTTCTTTCAAAAAAAAGATTTACAATGAATATAATTGACAATCCGAGATTTTATTTAGGTTTTGAAATATTAAGAGACAGGAAAGAAAATACTATAACGTTAATACAGTCTAGATATATTGAAAAAATTCTTAAAAAATATAACAAAAAAAATCAAATTTCATAAATACGCCCATAGAAACATCATTAAAAATTGAAGAAGACGAAAATTGCACAGACAATACAGAATATCATTCAATGATTGGAGCTCTGTTATATTTAACAAGAATAACAAGACCCGACATATCATTTGCAGTGAACTTCTTTTCAAGGTTTCAAACAAAATTAAACTCAAAATTGAAAAATCATGTTAGGCGAATATTCAAATATGTAAATACAACCAAAGACTACTCAATAAAATTTACCTCTGACAGTAAAGGAATACACTCGTTTGTAGATGCCTCATACGCCCCAGATGTTAAGGATCACAAAATTAAAATTTCGAATTTGAACTTAAGGAAATTTATTTCAGGCTTTTTAATATATTTAAACTGAAATTTATTAAATTGGAACGTAAGACGGCAAACAATTGTAGCAACAAGCTCAACTGCAGCTGAAATAATTGCGGTATTTGATGCTTTGGATGATATCCAAGTAATATTTCTACTTCAAAAATAAATTTTTCAAAAAACTGTTCCTGCAAGAATATTTGAGAACAATATCTCAGCCTTAAGAATAATGTCTGGAGGAGCACAAAAAAGAGCTAGAGCTTTAATGATAAAATGCTACGCCATTACACAGTCAGTAGAAGATAAAGAAATTGAATTTAAAACAGTTGGTACTAATTCACAGTTAGTGGACATGTTAACTAAAAGTCTCGATAAACAGAAATTCAAAAACTTAGTCGATAAAATCCTAACAACGTCAAATTTTTCATAGTAAGTCTTCGAAATTCAAATATTCATATGGGAAAATAGTTTATTATATAAGGGAAGGAAAATAAATATTTGAAGCTTATAAATATGTCAAGTCACAAATTGTTGAATATAATAATCTCATTTTTGCAGCTTAGTACCTGAAAATATAATGTTGGAGAAGAGAAAAGAAAAAATTGTAAGTTCAAACAAAATTCAGAATATATTATACTTTAGGCTAGAAAAAATTGTTGTTGAAACAAAATTTATTTTCATGTAGGTATTCATTGTCATCTTTGTGGATTCAATGTTTGAAAGAACAGAGACATGAATACAAATTATTGATCATATTATATGACACGATTTCACACGTTCGGTTGATATTAGTTTACCACATTTCGGAACACCCTTTTTCAACATGCATTAAACCAATTTGAACAAAACTCTTCTCAAACACGAGGGAAAATTAAAAATACCCGGATCGATCGATAACAATAATGTAATATAATACGTCGATATCCTTCTATAAAATACATCGACACTTTTTCTTTTACGATCGAAAAATAATCTAGTCATTTTTATAATTAATTTAATTTTATTTATTTATTTATTTTGTTTGGGAAATGAACAGATACATATGTTATAAATGTAATAAATAATAATTGTTCAATTATCATATTAAAAATAGTCATATTCGCGATACTTAATTTACTTTCGCTCGTTATGTTGGTCTGTGGAGGGTGTTGTTCAACACTCCACCTACACTCGCATACTAACTTTTAGCGCTACTACTTTCGACAACATATACTAACACATTCAGCTTGTACGAACAAACACGACTTTTTTCTCTCGTTCACCCGAGAACGCTGAAACTCATTTCCCACTCAAACTTTAATCTCGTAATGGAGGGAGATCGCTCATATTCCTCAAACTTGTAAATTGTACATTCGATTAATGCATTATAGTATTTCAAACTAACTTGTTTCTTTCCTTGGAAGTTAAACCTCACTTCAATAACAAACCCCTTAGAATTTATATTTATATCGATAATTATTATAATTTCAAATCGATATATCGCGATATTTATAAATTTTAGCTATGTTTTATTTTCCAAAAATAACGACACCGGAGTGACTCTAAAGGAAAGTATTCCACTACTTTTGAGTCGATTCCGCTCTTCAATTGGAGAATTTATCTTGCGAAAGCGGAATAGCACGTCTTGATGTCTACCTGGTTCTGACACCCCATGGCTAATAAAACCAACCTATCGTTGAGTTAACCCATAACATTCATTTTCAGTAAAGAAAATTCTTGAAGAGGACCTTATGCTTAAATGATAGTGGACTCCATATTTGACGCAGATGTTTTTTTATTTTTCTCCTTTTTTTTGACAAGTATTTAATTTCTAATTACAAATTTTCCCTAATTTCACTAATTTTGAAATCTATTGTTGTCTACTCTATTTGTTGTGGTGATGGAACATTAAATTCAAATTTACGGATTTCTTCATTAAGTTCGATTTTAAACTTTGTCACACTTCTTTTTTTGTATTCGTCTTCTTGTGTATTGTGCTTTCTTTCGTCGGAGTGTTGCATATTAAAAGCAGGCTACGTTTTTCGAAATGTTTTGATTTTCTCGCATGGTAAGTTACTCTTGATCACAATTTCTTGAAAATTTTCTTAATTTTTGTCGAATATTTTTCTGATGAGACATTTTATCGCGTTTTTATGTTATTTAGCCTTTGCTGCGGCTCGTAATTAGATTGCTTTTATAATTGTCTGGCACGTAGCCTTGTGAAATTGTGTCTGATAAAGAATCCCTACAACCTGGCTCTTAGTTGAATGAAATCAAATTTTGTGCAATCGGTGGTAAGTTAATTTAATTATAGCTTTATAATGGCTAAGAAATAGTTCGTGTAGGTTTATAGTTGCCCGTCAAACTATTTTATACGTTACAACATTGCGAGTAACTGAATTTTAAGTCAAATGTGTGGTGTACTCTGCACAATACTACCCGGTTCATGAACTTATTCATTGGGCTTGCTTAGCTCGGTACTCGTCTCGAGAATGTCTGAAATCATGTCATATTTTGATATATGAAAGTTCGGTAATATGATATTCTTTTGTTTTGCATGCAACTTTACTTTTTCTCAAGATAGCTAAAAATTCAATCTATTGAGATTTGGTTTTCATTTTGTTCGACATTTATGACCTGCCCGAAAATGCTACTGCTGAACGAATTGCTCGTTTGAAATTTTATTAGTTTCGCACAAGAAAAACTTGACCCTAAACAGTTGACCTGATTAATCCATAGTTGTTTGACTGTAATCTCAGATGTGATTCACAAGTTATTGTAATTTTGTTTCAATTTTTGTGTAAAACTGCATTTGAGATTGGAGACGTTCAGGATGAATATAACAATCTTGTAAGTTTCGGAAAACAATTATTTGCATTTTTACAAGTTTTGTGTTTTTTTTTTTTCTCAAATCACAATTTATTGGTTCATTAGTAGTATTCAAGAAACAATTATTTAGATTGAGATCGTATATTTTTGAAAAAAATAATATCCAGGCATTTTTTTATTTCCTCTCGCTTATTAGGAACCCTTCAATTGCAGGCTTTTTTATGCAATAAATTTACTCCTTTTTTATGTACATTTCTTTTCAATGAGTTTTTGTTTGTATTTATTCCTTCGTTTTCTGATTAGGTAGTTATTTCTTTGTATTTTGTAGTGGTAATTTGCATTTTGTGTTATGTGAAGGTTCTTTTTGGCAGTACGTAAACTCATTACATTTATATTTTTCTTTCAAACCTCAATGTTTCAGTGTGTGCAATAAAATGAAGTTTTTTACTTTAGCTGCATATGTTTCGGTGCCCCACTAAATTCTTAGTTTAATAACTGATAAGACAAATGTCAAAGAAAGAGGAAAAATCGCATCCACAAAGTTAATTGTATAATTTTATGATAATAACGCGCGGTGCCAAACCATCTTATTTTTCACATTGTTTTGAGAAAAATTTACGTGTGTCGGTTAAAAGTCTTCGAGAAAGTTGAAAATTGAATTAAATTTTTTAATTAAACTTCAGTGATGTGAGTTTAAGATGAAAAAATATAGTCAGTATAGTATATTAAAGCCTATAATTTTTGCTTAAGCTTATGACTTATCAGTTATGCCTTGTATCGCATCAGTTCTTATCAAATGGTTGGCGGTTGCAAATATTTTCGAGCTCTATAGCGCTCGTGTCGGAAGAGGATTGGTATTTATTAACCATTGAATTATTGCGGTCATAAAAAATGAAAATGAAATGTTTAACTGAATGAAATGAGGAACCCTTTTTAAATGATTTTTCTAATTTAATCAAGAATGCCGGCCTGTTGAATAAATATTGTGTAAATTATAATAGGAACGTACGGTGTCAAAAGGGAGGGAGGGCTACCCCACATACCGCTTTCTGAAAACCTACTCCATCAGATATTTGCAGTTGTGGACTAGGACCGCGGCCAAGCTAATTTTGAGTTGTATCCTCATAAAGGAAGACAATTTCTGTGTAAGAAAATTTTTAAGTTCATCTGTCATACTATCCTTATCAAATTATTCATTACAAAGTAAAGGGTTTTTTTTTTTTTTTTTGGTTTCCAAAACTACATCTCCTGTTTCATATCTGGAAATTATCTGGGTTTCGGTATTGTCTTGACATCTACTAATGTTTATACTGCTTATTGTTTTTGCCTTTATATCATTTGAATTACTTTTTTGTTGGTACTCAACCCTTTTTGATTTTTCTCGCTACAATTTCTATGTATTTCAATGCGGCTGCCCTTAACATCTGTCAACCTTATTAAACTTTGATAAAATTGAGTAGACAATAACTTTTTCTTTCTGTTTGTCTTCCGAATTGTCGAGGTACAGAAATGCGAAATCGAAGACCTGAATTTTATTCTCAGTTTATTTCCAATTTTTTTCACTTTGTCAGTATGTTAGGAAGCCGTGAGAATTTAAAAGGTTTTACTAACGTGCTTATCGCTATTATCTTTTAAAAATATTATGCCTAACATATTATCAGCTATTTCACTCCGTTTTCAATATCATTTTGAACTCCGAACGTGACGATTTGATTTAAAAAAATTTATTTATTTCTTCTTTTGCGAGAGAAGTATTTCTTGGGATATCATTATCCATGTATCACTAGTAAACCAAAAGATGTAATTTTTTTTCTCAGTTTTTTTCCCTCACTCCTCTGAAGATTGTTTAGCCATTCCATTTACAAGCATCTATGAACAGACAAAGAGGATTTTAAAAAACTCTAGCGCAGCAAGCCTCTCTTGAAAAAGTAGGTTTTCGAGAAAAATAATTATGAATTTTGATGGTCACATTAATTGTATGTAAGTTTATATGCGTTAATGGTATGTTATGATTTTATGACATTTGTTAGCTGCTGACAAAATATAAAAGCATTATTTCTTGAAATGAAAAATTATTTATGATGATAAAGTGTGGTAGATAATCACGTAATTTCAAATAAACCCAAAGAAATATAATAAAGTTATGAAATAAAGAAAAAGAAAACATGAACATGTGTTTAATTTTTGTAAAAAGAAAAGCTCATGCAAATTAGAAAAAAAAAAGAAAAAAAAAGCTTTACCGGAAGTAACGTTCAGTCGATCCGCACTAAAATTGGTTGCATGCAACAATAAATTATAATAAATATTTGTTTCAAATTTTGTACGTAAGGTTCCAAAATTCCGCATTTTATGACCGATATAAAAACAAAAATAGTGGTACCGGAAGTACCGTCCGGCGGATCCGCACCAAAATTGGTATCGTTCTACAATGAATTAAATTATGAAATTCGGAACAAATATTTATCATAATTTATTTTAGTACGCTATCAATTTTGGCATGGATGGGCCGGACGGTACTTCCGGTACCACTATTTTTATTTTTATATTGGTCATAAAATGCGGAATTCTGGAACCATATGTACGAAATTTGAAACAAATATTTATTATAATTTATTGTTGCAAATTACCAATTTTGGTGCAGATTGACTGGACTTGACTTTTGGTAAAATTTTTTTTTCCCTCTTTTTTTTCTAATTTGCTTGAACTTTTCTTTAAAAAAAAATTAACACATGTTCATGTTTTCTTTTTTTTATTTCATAACTTTATTATATTTCTTTAGTTTTATTTTAAACCATTAACGCACATAAACTGACAGACAATTAATGTGACCATCAAAATTCGTAATTTTTTTTCTCTAAAACCTACTTTTTCTAGCAAGACGTGCTGCGCTCGAGTTTTTGCTTTTATATTTGTCATACAATGCGGAATTCTGGAATTATATGTACGAAATTTGAAACAAGTACTCATTATAATTTATTGTTGCATGCTTCCAATTTTGGTACGGATCGACTTGACGGCACTTCCGCTAAAGCCTTTTTTTTTTCTCTAATTTGCATGAACTTTTTTTTTTACAAAAATTAATCACATGCTCATGTTATCTTTTTTTTTTATCATTTCGTAAGTCTTTGGTTTTATTTAAAATTATATGATTATTTACCATGCTTTATCATCATAATTAATTTTTCATTTCAAGAAATAATGCTTTTAAATTTCACATTGCCTAATATTTGGTTAGCAGCTAAGTACCATTAACGCATATAAACTTACAGACAATAAATGTGATCATCAAAATTCATAATTCGTTTTCTCAGAAACCTACTTTTTCTAGCAGCTGGAGTTCTTTTTTCATTTTATGTGGTATAATTTGGCTAAAGCACTCTCAAAACCCAACTGAAAATTAAAACGATACTGAAAAAACAAAATTATGAAAAAAATTTATGTTTTAATATGGATTCGATCACGTGTCATCTGAATGGCAGTACTTACCTCACAGTAAGTAGCCATCCTGCAACTTGAAAAATACCAGTTTGAAACATAACTAAATAGAATACAACCATAAATAACGTATGATAACTTATGATAACACAAATAAAATTGTACTTTTTGTCTTAATATAGCCCCTTCTTTCTTAAAAGCCCGTATCGTATCATCATATCATTGTTTTGATATGGTACGATACAGGAGTACCTGTTGATAGACCATTGCAAAGTGGATCCAGATCCTGTATGTATTTTTATCTGATCATGAAATTGTATGTCTGTAACAAATCAACTTCAATAACTGCCACCGTGGCTCAGTGGTTAAATAGGGTTTTTGAATGCTTGAGAAGTAGATTCAAATCTAGAGTCAGAAATTTTTTTTTGAATTTTGTTTAGTCAACTGATACTTTTGTGTATTGGAATACTGGGTGGAGTCTTTTTTCATTTTGTCAAATTTTTTGTCATACAGTTAGAAAAAAAAAACCAAATAGTAAGAAAAAAAGAACGTAGTCAAAATAATGACGTGGAACCGTTTTGAGATAGTCTATTGACAGGCGATCCTCCTTGTACACATTGAGATGATACGATGTGTACCCGCCTTAAGACAACCCATATTATCACAAACAACAATACCATTGATATGTTTTAATTGTATTATTAATTAAAGAAAAACTCATTGAATAAAAAAATCATGGAAACACATTTTTGAGTGACAAAAACAAATTAATCCATAATTGACATCAATTCTTTTGAAATTGATACAATCAATTGAACATTATAAAGTCTAAAAAGATGAAAAGGTTTGATAGAAAATACATTATTTTCCAATCTGTAATCACATTAGAAATTTAAGACAAAAAACCCAAAATAAAGTTTTTGGGTATGTTTATTCAATGAATTTACAAAGAATAAATGTAGTTTAAACTTGATTTTTTGCTATTATGTGATGAAAAGCAAATTCAAAACCAACCAAATATAAGGGGATCAATGCTAGAAAAAGGGAACAGGAGAGTCGAAGTTCAGATAGAATATATTTTTTATTTGTACCATTATAGGTTTTTCAGGGTCATGTGCCTTAGGACATTGAAAATGGGATATTTGAGAAGTTGCTCTGTGGCTTCATGTCCCAAGTCATGGCTTAATAGGTGTTCAAACCCCCGCTTCTATCAAATTTACTTACGTAATTTTTTTTTTTAGGATAAATGTTACATTTTGGTATTTTCACACGTACCTTTGGTGGTAGATGTGCTACATTCAATACTACAAAAAAAAAAAAAAACCTAAAGCAAAAGTCTTTAATCTTTATATTTGCTGAGTATTTTTTGTCCATATATTTACGAATGCAACTGGAAATATTCTAAAAAAATGCTGTTCCCCTGATCACAGATGCTCATGGCTGGCATTAATTGTCGTGCAGTGAACAGTCTGCATCTACAGAACTGTCTGTGTGATGTTCAGCACCACATGAGAAAAGTTTCAAAAACTTATAATTGTAATTTCTTTTAAAAAAAAAGTCAAATTTCAGCATACCTACAAGACTTTTCAATTTTTATTCTGGATACTCAGGCCAAAAGAAAAAATATTTACCTGCACATTTGAAAAAAGGTTCAGCACCACATGGAAAGAAGGAAGGATGTCTACCATGCTACTGCGCTTGTGGGCCCTTTCTATTCGATGTCGGGCAATTACATCAAAAGGCGTTACCTGTGATCGAGAAATTTTAAGTAGAATTTGAAGGTATGATATGATCCCAGACAATGCCTCACAGAAGCAGAGCAGTATTTTTGATGCGTATTGTATCATGAAACGCGGTACTAGAATCACAAATGCGTACTCGCCTTTCCATCATCATCTTGTGTGTCGTTCATAGCTTCGGACTCAATAAGTGGTGACAAAAATGTTTAACAAGTCTCAAGCAATTTTGCATATATTCTTTTCCACCAGCTCAATCAACACAGCCTATATCATACATAGTGAATTACCTCAAACCGTTGGATCCAGAATGGAATAATTTTTACCGTATCCTAGTTAAACAAATAATCTTTTTTACAAAATTTCAGAGGATGTTAATGTCAACAAACTCCTCTGTTCCTTGTCTTATTCATGAACAAGTAACAACACTATTGGCCAGTTTGATTCAGTTACAGAGCAAATCAGTTATAAATTTTGTTGCAGAGTTATGTATGTTGATCGTGCATTGTAATTTTATTGCTTCGACTGACGACGCAAATTTATGTTTGGAATTTATTCCCAGATTTTTCAAAGGTAAGATTCGTTTCACCTTTCTGCTTTGAAAAAAGTTTGAAAATACCATTGAAATGAAAATAAAGAACTTACTGTCCCGTTCTATATACGTAACTCCTTAACTATGAATAGTGTTTGAACATATCTTGGAAAATCCGATTTTTTCAAAGCCCACAGGCTGAAATAATTCATCTAACCTTCCAGGAAATCTCCAAATTTTGCAACCCCAATGTATTGTGTCCACCCACACCATTAGCTCCAAACATTATTAAATTACTCTCGAAATTATATTGTAAGAACGCTCATCATCTAAATTATAATATCTCTATCATTAATTTATTTTAAGTATAGGTAGTTCTAGTAAGTTTATTTCAGCAATGACATTAATAACTTCCCAAAAATTCTTGTTTTACGTAAAAAAAAAACATTTTTCTATGCTGAGTGTGCATTTATTGAAGTAAAATATGAAAACACCGTTGAAAATTTCAACATGTATGTATTTGGTTAATGGATGAATTAAGACCCTTCGATCTGAACTGAAAATGGATCTATGATCTGCGTAAATTCAGAAACACAAAGTAGCAGCTGTCTAAGGATAAAAATTAGGTTCCATGTCTGAAATTGGGAAAATTCCGGATTTTCAAGTCACATTGAGTCGTTGTAACCAAAAAGTAAAGTTTGTCAAGTATTCATCACTGCATTTAAAGCATTATTTTCAACTATAAAAAAATCGCTTTTGAAATCAGTACTCTAGTCCAATCTGGTATTGTTGAAAAATGTGATTATTAACAGTTAGACCTTGGGTACTTCCTTTGTTCCAGTTCCAAAACTATAGATGGTTATATTTAATTTTGTACCAGTTATAAAATAACTCTCAATCCTCAATTGGAAGATGATCATTGAAAGATACCTTAAAGCAAAGACTTGTTCAATTAGTTACGAAACCACTGTCTGAACCGTCAAACTTTCTCATATATTCCTATCTATTGAATCAGTTTTAAAATTATGGCTTTCTCAATTCATTAGTACATCTATCATCCAAAATGCCATTTCTCTGATGTGAAGACAGTTCCAGCAATTGGGGAGGGTTTTATGGACTCATCCAAAATCTCAATTCAGGTGTCTGTTGTTACGAATGACGTGATTATTACAGATGCTACCATTGAACCAGATTACAAACACTTCAGCACATTGTTACTGCAATTCAGTATAATACCCCACATCTTAAAGCTTTAAAACAAGTTTTTTCTACAATTGATTTTTTATTTAGAGTATAAAATTATCAATGATGGTATCCATCAAATCTACAAGAAAGCTCTGTTTAACTGTCTAGTTCAATGATTGTAGAATAACTGCGTTAATTAATCGGAGTAGTTAATTATTATATAAAATCTGCAACTTGTAATGCAAGCATAGGCCTTTTCAAATTGGACAAATTTTGGAAAAACTTGTTTTAGAAAGTCAGAAAGACATTTGCTAGTGCAAACCACTAATCTTCCGTACAAATTCCAATTCTCACGAGATTTTTGAAGTCCTTTTTCTCACAATGGTAGATTTTGAAAAAGTCCCAATCTCATTTTTTTCTCCATCCAGTAGGGTAATGTCAGTTAGGTAATGAAGCTTTGGTAATTATTTTATCTCTGATGAACTCTTTTTATGTCTTTTTATATAACTAAAATTGATCTTTTATTCTCATCTCTTTTAACAATACTTACAAAAATCCTTTATGTTGATAAAAATTTATCAGCTTACGCAGCAATACATCTGCTTCCACGTACCAATTTTTATTTGGGTTTACTTACACCATTTAACTTTGAAAACCAAAAATTCAATCTAATATGGACTATTTTTCAAAATTCATATTGCAGATACTAGAAACTCGAGTACCTTCATGAATTTAACCTCTTCTGTATCACTCCAAGTATCATGGTCTGTTGGTGTCTAAAGTCAGAGTAGTCCTCTGGTGGCCCATTAATAAAACATGTTGATAACGAGATTATGTGCTGTTTGAAAGCATCAAAAGCAATTGCAATAGAACCTTTAGAGGTAGAAAGCTGAAATTTCAGGAAGACGTCTACATATGTTAGCTGAAGATTTTGTGAAAATTTTGTTAAACTTTTACATTTATTTCTTGAGGTATCGTAGGGTCGACTGTGTTGTCCCCAGCAAAAATAGAATTTGCTATGTATACTATGTTGTACACAAACCTAATGAAGATTATATGTTCTTAAAATATTCTCTGTGAATTGAAATTTATTTTGAAATAAAAATAAATGTATAAAATTATAAAAATGGAAATTGTGCTCAGTTGAAAAATACACTGATGCTTTTAGTACCATTATGTACTCCTCATATATGTCTGTAACACACTATGTAGAGCAAATTATTTGAAACCCCCTCCTTTATTGCATCAGGTAAACATCAGATGAAATCCATGTGTCAGTTCATGTGACATACAGAAACAATTTTCAAAGCATTGAAAACTGAATGAAGACAAAAATGAGATATATGAAGACAAATGTAAATATACAGATACTGAGTGTACTGAGTGGTGGAAATGCTTGGTTTTAAGAAAAATCTTATTAACAAATAAATTACTTATTTGCATAATTTTCTCATCATCAGTGTGTAGAGGTCTAAAGAATGAGTAAAAAATATTTACACTTGGTCATCACTCAAATGACAAAATTCCTTGTACCAGAACTAATAACCTAAAATTTATGAATCTCAAATGCCATGCATTAGCACATACAAGGAGGTTTTATCAAATAGAGAGAAAATAAGTGTTGAGAGGCTGATTTTAAATTCACAGATACGGGGACCTGGAAATTGTTTGTTTTTAAAGCTTTGTAGATATGAATACATCAGTTTTTGGGGTAATTTTTTTGTTATTAGGGTGTATAAGAGGAAGCAAGAAACATTCACAGTTAAACACGAACTAAATGGCAACTTGTAACAGAAGTAATACGTAAATATCTCCAAATCTCAGTGTGGTTTCATTACTGCATATTGATATACTTGATATGTAATAAAAACTTGTCAATTTTACTTTGTGTCATGGAAAGCTCAATGAAAAAATTTAAAACATCATAAAAGAATGTATGTGTCACTCTTATATAAGTATAGTTATATCAGTGTAAAGCAGATATTTGCAGTGATTAGCTTAGAACAACATATTTGCAGATGAGGTGACACAGATTAACTTTTAAAGCAAAATTTGCAACTGTAAGAATTGTGAGAAGCCTGGGTCAAAATTTATATTTTAAATGAGGTGTGTCAAAAGCAAAATGAACTGTTAATGCCACAATAGATTCATCTTTATAGTTTCAATAATATGGACTTTTGGAGCTCATTCCAAGAGTAAATAAAGTATGTCATAATTCCTGCTTTAATTATTCACCACTTCTATGTCCTTCTTCATACGATACAGGCAGGCAAATGAATTTGCTTCATATGGCAAAGTAAACATTATTTTCTTGTACTTAATTTTGGAAAACATCTTATTTGAAATAGAATCGTCGACTTAGGGTTCCCTCAACTATTAATATGTAGTGTCTAATTTTGTTGTGAAGAAAAATTTTATCACCTTTCATGTCAGTATGTTATTATAAGCAAATGAAATATAGCAGTTGAGGTCTGTAGATTTCAGAGTAATACTTCTGATATAAGTAATCATGTAATTTCAATCATGTCCAACTGTAATGATTTTTTGCGCCATCCTTTAAACACTGATGGCAAGAAAATTATCCAAATAAGTAATTTATTTCAGCTTTCAGTATCAAGTGTATTGAAAATCATCTTCCGAAGTTTCATGTATGTCTTCATTCTTTCAATGATACAGAGCTTTGTTTGAAAGTTTTTTTTTATGTGTAGTGATGGTAACAAGCTTTTGCTTCCTTTTAAATGCTCAAGCATTTGAGCATTTGCTTGGAAAATGCTTGAAAAATAAATGCTTGACATCCTATACTATAATATGAGCAATAATTGTATATGGGTATGTGTGTGTGTGTTTACGTGTGTATGTAAATGTGTTATGAAGAACTAGACTGACAATGTTGCTGAAATTTACAATGAAGGGGTTTTTTGGTACAAGAAGAAGATCTAGATAGGTCCTAAGTTTGAGAAAATTCGTTAAACTACTGTATTAACAACACTAACATATTTCAATTCTATAAATTCAGCGATGTGGTGATTGATAATGATAACTTTTAATGTTACAATTGAATCCAATGAATCACAAAGAAATTTCACTTTTTGGCTTTTAAATAGACAGAAACAATCTTCAAAAAATAGTTGAAAATTATTATAGGTAATATTATTTTCATATCCATATCAAAGGGAATTCATGTTGTATACTTTTTCATTTTGCACTGGTCTTTGTTAATGAAAATCACAGTTAACAAAACAGGATTAAGGCCACGGACATACGATGTAGGGATAAGCGGTGAGCAGTGATTCGATTTGTTGCCCTTAAATTAATCGGGATTTGTCACCCTTAAATTAATCAGGATTGAGTGACAAATCAAAGAGAATTCATCTACGAATTCTCTTCGATTCATCACCCTTAAATTAATTAGGATTCAGTGACAAATCGAAGAGAATTTCTAAATCCTATACTGTAATACAAACAGTAATTGTATGTGGGTATGTGTGTATGTGTGTATGTAAACGTGTTATGAAGAACCAGACCGACGAAGTTGCTGAAAATTACAGTAGAGAGGTATTTGGGTTTGAAAAATCAATCTAAATAGGTCTCAAGTTTTAAAAAATTTGTTGAACAAATATAAGAACATCTCAGTCTATCCATCAACAGCAAGTGATAACAACGAACATTGAAAAACTGATTAACCCTTAAAGTAAAGAAAGTGGAAGGTTTTATTAGCAAATTTTACTAGGCCTAAACTGTGTATGATTATTATGATTTATGACTGATGATAAAATATGAGTTAAATAATGAAATCTTAATTCTCGAGATGTACGATATACGATATTACCGAAGGATATACCTAATATTGCTAAAATTCTTTAGCTTGATTAAAATTAACAAAATTTTTTTCTCATCCACATCCAAACAAAGCCTGGTGAACCAGGTATACTTTAAATGTATATGCCCAATAATGAGCTTATGCTTAAAAATGAGCAAATGCTCGGAAATTTATGTACATTTTCAGTAATTTTGATTTCTGGCCTAAATAAATGAATAATAAATTAACAAAAAATCAATTTTCAAAATTGACATCACTATAATGAATGTACAAGCCGTTAATTCATTCCTTAAAATTATTTCACAAAATTATTTCCCTGATATTATTTTGCCAATTATTCCCTCATATTTGATGTGCATGTGCTACTATCCACACATTCACAAATAGACACAAAAAAAATATTTGTTCTTTTTGTCGAAACAACAAATTCTATAGTGTTACCTGTATTGTAGAGAAAATCCAGGGACAGCTCAAGCCACCACCTCAGTGCTTGTTTATTTTAGTATATGAGTAAATCATCTTGTGAAATTTAGCATGCTCCCATGGCTGTTTCCCATACTAAATTTTGTTCTAAAGTGAATACACTATCTAATGAGCATTCATAAAGTCTAGATTTCATCTTCACTTAACAACTCCCGGATCATCTAGGCTGATATTCACAAACATCACTTTAACCTCTCTTCACCTAAATTTCACTTAGAAAAATTTTTTGTACAATTTTGCACTTAAAAATGTGGGAACATTGTATCTCTTATGAGAGTTCCAATGTAAAAATAAAATGTTACCACACTCTTAAATACAAAATTGTGTCAAAAGTCATTTTTAAGTGAAGTTTAAGTGAAGGAAGGTTAAAGTGACATTTGTGAATATGGGTCTTAGACTAAGTAAGCATATAATTATTGCAATTTGCAAATTTACAACTGATTACATCCTTTTTTAAGAGGAAGTATTAAAAATTCTCTATCATGTTGAGCAAATGGGTGAGCATTCTCAGCATTTGCTCATCAATAATAAATGCTCGAGCATTTACCATTGTTTGTTGTGTGCAACATACACTTACAAATGTCCTTCAGACAGTAAATATTTGAATCTTTCTTCAGGTACAAGTAATCGCGTCATTTTAATTGTGTCCTACCAGCAATATTTTTCTCTTAATTTCCTACACTCTAGTTGCAAACAAATAAACCCAATATGTTATGTATTTATGTGCAGGAAAACTTGGAAAATTCAGCATTTCTGGATCTTAGAATTTATTTATCAAAAATCCCATCCCAAATTTTTTTTGGTCCTTCTTCAAAATGATACTACGCAATTTAGAAAATTTATTTTGATGTCTATATAATTCCAATTCAAATAAAGGATGTTTTGTGATCAAATGTTCTTTTGATACATCGATAAAATTCCCATGCCTTTTTAAATTCAAATAATTTTAATCAGCTCATATGAACTAAATTTCAGCTGTATCAAAAGAAATAAATGTACAATTTTAGCCAAATTTTCGCAGAATTTTCAGCAAACATATGTAGACACTATTCTGGAAATTCTGTTTTTCCATCTTATACGGTGGTATATTTTAAAATCATAGTATTGAGTAGAATAAATGCTTATAGAAAGAACATTAGTGTAACGTATATTTTCGTCTATTTTTAGAAATGACGAACACATTCGTTCACTCATTTTCGAATACCAAAAACGTAGATATTTATCAACAATTATGATCCTATAACTCTTTGTAAACAACTACCAAATTACCCGTATTTAATTTTACATATACAGATATACTCTATGTATATTAATGACCTAGTTGTACCTGTCCCTCGAGTACTCGACGAGTCAGCACAACCCTATAATAACAACACCCTACTTCACTTTACCTATCCGACACGTACGTTTTCATACCCTGAACGAGTATATAATCCCTCGATTCAGTGGTATCGTTGCTTAGTTGTTTAGTTCAGTCCAGTACAGTTCTTCGACAGCTACTTCCAAGTACCTAGAACCTCTCTTGTAGAAGTTTCTGGTGAAAAGATAGTCTTGCTTGTTGAAACTATTATTGTATACTTGTAGAAATTAACGTAGATATTTGTACTGTGATATATAAATTATTATTTTATTAAAAGTATAAACTCACTCATGTGTTGAAATATTATCGAGTCTCAAATTAATGTTAAGGTCCACGATAGTGTGTGGATGATAAACTTGAATTATTTTAGAAGTATTACTGCTTTAAAGTACGTGATATTTCGTGTATGGTGTACTCCCGAAAGTGGTCTTAATTAGGTACATTACCACCTCTTTTGGCCGTTACAATTAGTTGGTTTTGAGTGCATTATTTAACTTGAGATATCCTTTTATGGACAGTCAGTGACAATGCTCAATTCCCTACAATCTGTTGTGTTAAGGGAGTACATTTTACACAGATTGGCTTGTTAAGTATGATAATCCGTGCATGTAGCATTGCTCATTGGTGCTAAATGAACACTGACATTGAAGTGGTTGTTTGATAATGGCAGTACTGAAAAAAATCATTTGAACATATAGGTTGTGGAATACCTTGTCGTGAGAGATATTCTCACCAGAAGGAAATTCAACAGAATTTAAGCGTGTTCAGCCACTTCGTACGTAAGTACGGGTAAGCCAGAACCAGACCGAACACTGGCGATTTTAGAGCCAGTTCGGGCAGTTTATATATGGCTTATTTACACACACACAAACACACGTATGTAAGATAATACGTACGTCGGTGAGGGCGGCCAGGTCGCATCATCCCCTATCGTGATAAGAGATGGCTGGCCAGTTTGTGTACGGATTGTGACATTGTTTGGTGATGTCACGATTCAGGTACTCGTACATTACCTGCATGTACTTGCAGGTAATTACGATCGAACGTATTTCGTGTTTGGTTTAACGTTGTACAGACGAGTAATTGGCCTGCCCTTTGGGGTGGCGACTGTCATCAAGGGGTCCGAGCCCATTTACCTCATACCAGTGGGTCCCCACAGCTACTCCCCCCCAGTTTTTGCCCCGCAAAAATGATCAAAAATTGTGCAAGGCCTGGGGGGACATGCGGGATTATGAGTGTCTCTTCTGATCTGACTCCCACTTAGCCAGCGCGCTCCCTACTGCAGCGCCGACGCATTCGTAGGATTGCCTTCTCGCGTCGGCGTGCGCCTGGTATTGGGCGCGGCTGCTTTCTCCCCTTTGCCTCGGTGGTCAATTTTTCGTGTAGGCATAGGGGTGGCGGCAGGAGTGAGGGGGCAGCGGTCGTTTGAAGACTGGTTTCCTTAACATCGGGGAGTTCGAATTCTCCGATGCTAAGGCAACCATCTTGGCTTTCTGATTCGCTGCCCACTCAGCCGTGAAGAGAAACTTCATCGGCTCCCTGGTCTCTGTCGGTTTCAGCACTGATCTCGGTGTTTCCAGTTCCGGGGCCAATTCCTTTGGGGACTGGGGAGGAGAGATGATTGGGGGTAGCGGAGCTGTCATCTCCGACAGGACTTGGTTAACAGGAGGAGCCATATCCATGAGGAGCTCCTCCTCAATCTGGTCCAGCTCCGTTCTTTGCTCGGTATTCTGCTGAGTCTGTGAGGGCTCAGCAGTTTTCTGGGCGAATTGGGAGGTGGCGGACTTTGGGATGGTTGTTGGAAGCGACATGGGAATAGATTAGCTAGGAAAAGGCAGCAAAAATATCAGAAAACATGTCCAAGTATTCTGGCGGTTCTGAAATGGGTGATTTTACTTCATTTTTCGATTTACCATTACAGTTATTTTTCTTTATTTCCGTATCTTCTTATCGACATGTAGAGGGGATATCTCTTAAAATTCTCGGCTGTATGCAAGTTTTCAGGTTAAGTTATGATCGGTTTAAGCAGAGTTATGCCTGAAATAAACTCAGTGAATATAATTTTTCGAATTTCTACTACAAAGGAATCTCCGCTTGTGACGTCACAACGTTGAGATAATCTTTGTGTTTAACGGTAAACGCACGTTGCAATATTTTGTTTCCGTATTGCACGTGGATTTGTTTATTCCTGTCTTCTTCTTTTTGTTGGCATTCCTCGTTTGCTTATCTACAGAGTTTCTTTTGTCTCGCGGAGTTCCGATATTCCTCGCATATTTTTAAGCGGGTATTAACTTACGTAGCGGATATTACTTTTTCGGGAGTAAATTTTTATTTTCTTCGCATTAACCTCTCGGACATGCGAGAAGAGCGGGAATTTTTACGTTTTTTACTGCCAGGGGGCCTGCCTCTTTTACATGGACATAAGGGGGCCTCAGGATCAAATGTTTTGGTTATGACATTGTCCAAAAATCTTACTGATTTCTTTTGTGTTTTCTGTTGTGAGGTATTTTTCTCACTTTTTTCGACGGATTCTTCTGTGTTTATTGGTGAATCCGTCTGTATATTTTCTACATTTTCCTTCTGCAATCTTTTTATTCTTTTATCGTCGCTTACCATATAAGCAGGCTTCAATCTATCGATTGAAATTGTTCGAGGTTCGCCTGCTATGAGTATCACAAACTTTTTCTTGTCTTGTGATACTACCTTGTAAGGACCGGTGTATGGTTTCTCCAGCGCAGATCTCATTTTTTTGTCCCTAACAAATACATGTGACGTATTGGCCAAGTGTTTTGAGACGTAAATCTTGGGCTTTCCATGGCGAGCTGCCTGTTTTAGGAAGTTGTTGGCATCGTTTTGTATATTTTGTACCATGATTTCGGGGCTAACTTCTTTCAATTCTGTGAAGAAGTCCTCTGGGAGGCGTAGCTCTTCGCCGAACGCTAATTGCACTGCAGAGTGACCTGAATCGTTTTTTAGGGCAGATCGAAGGTCTAAGAGGATGGTAGGAAGTATTTCTACCCATCTCTTGGTATCATGAGACATGATGGAGGCTTTGAGAGCTCTATGCCATCTCTCGATTTTGCCATTGGCTTGAGGATGGTAAGCTGTGGTATGACTGTGTTGAACACCAAGCTTATTAGCCAGCTCTTTAAAGAGCGAGCTCTCGAATTGGCAACCTTGGTCTGTGACTATGACTTCTGGTACGCCATACCTCGCAATCCAGGTATCGTATAACCTTGTAGCTACTGTGGGAGCTGACATCTCGTGTAGAGGGATTGCTTCTGGCCATCGTGTTGCCCTGTCTATTATCGTCAACAGGTATCTGTGTCCTTGAGATGGTGGCAATGGGCCTACCAAATCCATATGAACCGTTTTAAACCGCTCTGTCTGTTTGAAGGATTTGAGGGGCGAGCGAGTAGTGTCTTCCTACTTTGGATTCTTGACAGTTCAGGCAACTGCGAGCCCATTTGTTGCAGTCAGACTTCATTTGTGGCCATACAAACCTTTCCAAAATTAGTTTAGCACTACATTTTGGCCCAGCATGTGACAGATTATGTACACTGTTGAAAGCCAACCTGCGATATTTTACCGGTGGAAATGGCCTATTCTTACCTGTACTGATGTCACATGTTAATAAAACATCAGTACCGGGAATTTTTTGCTATCTCAATTTGAGAGTAGTATCATCGTTCGATAACAACTCTTGCAATTCTGCATCCTTAAGCTGTGCTTTAGCTATTTCAGCATAAGGCAATTGGACAGGAACCGAGATAGCTTCGATTCTACTCAAGGCATCAGCTGGAGTGTTGAGTTCTCCACTTATATACTGGATGTCGGTAGTCAATTGACCAATATAGTCTAATTGTTGTGCTCTTCTCGGAGATGCCGGTTCTGCTTTTTGTGTGAAGGCATATGTTAGGGGTTTATGGTCAGTATACACAGAAAAACATCTACCCTCTAATTGGTGCCTGAAATGCTTCAACGCAGCAAAAATTCCGAGCAATTCCCTATCGTATGTGCTGTAATTCTTTTCTGTTTTTGAGAGCTTCCTAGAAAAGAAAGCTAGTGGTAATTTGATGTTGTCTTTATCAAGTTGGTACAAAGTTGCACCAATAGCAAAATCCGATGCATCTGTACTTACGCATAACGGCAGACTTTTGTCTGGATGAGCCAATAGTGTTGCATTTGCCAGTGTATCTTTGATATTTTCAAAGGCCTGTTCGGCTTCTTCGTTCTATTCGAGTGGAGTTTTGTCTTTCTTTTTACTTGTCTTTATTAGTGCAAACAGCTTACTTTGTTCGGCTGCTGCATTCTTCATGCAACGTCTATAGAAATTCACCATCCCTAAGAAACGCCTGAGTTCAGCGACATTTGAGGGCTTCGGGAAATTCAGTATTGGCTCTACCTTGGTCTTCAAGGGGGAAATGCCTTCGGTCGAGACTTTGTAGCCGAGGAAGTCAATTTCAGTCTGTGCATATAAGCTTTTGCCTACGTTGATAGTGAGTCCGGCTGCGTGTATACGCTGTACCACGGCTCTCACATTCTCCTCGTGCTGATGCTCACCGCCTTCTGAGCAAATGCAAATATCATCCAGGTATGCATATGCAAACGGCAATTCCCTAAACAGTCCATTGATGAATCGTTGGAAAGTTTGTGCTGAGTTGCAAAGTCCAAACGGCATTCGAAGGTATTCGAATAATCCAAAGGGGGTTATAACCGCTGTCTTTGGAACGTCCTTGTCGGCCATAGGAATTTGGTGGAATGCCCAGTTGATGTCTATTTTGGTGAACATCGTTTTACCCTTATGTTTGTGTTGAAGTCCATTATGTTGGGGACTGGGTAGCAATCAGGAACTGTTATGGCATTTAAGGCCCTGTAGTCTCCAACAATTCGCCACTCTCCACTTGCTTTTTTCGTCATGTGGATAGGAGAGCTCCATGAGCTTTTTGAGGGGCGACATACGCCCTCCTCAATGATGCAATGGAAGTACTCTCGTGCCGCCTTGAGTTTGTCGGGTAATAACCTCCGTGCTCTAGCATGGCATGGCTGTCCTTTGGTTTCGATGTAATGAACCGTGTCGTGTTTGTATGTAGGATGCCTGCGAATTGAGGGTTGAGTGACTCCAGGATAGTCAGACAGGATCCATAAGAGTGGTACAGCTGGATATATTTGTGTTCAATCTGTAAGCTAGCGTTTTGCCATCCACACAATGTTTAGATTCACTATCGATCAGTTTGCCGTGTTTGAGGTCAATGATCAGGCCATAATGTGCAAGGAAATCTGCACCCAGGATCGGGTTTGGAACATCTGCAACTGTGAAGGACCACGTCATATTTTTGCTGAGTCCGATGTCGACTTTGCTGGTCTCGAGTCTGTAAGCTGCAAGGTTTTGACCATTCACAGTAAGGAGGTAGTATTTCGGAGGGAGTACTTTTTGGGTTCTGTTAACTGGCAATATGCTCAGGTCTGCTCCCGAGTCAATTAAGTACCTTCTCCTGTTAGTCCTGTCCTTTATGAACAGGCGGCGTGAGTATTTTTCCAAGGGGTCTTTGACCGCATAGATGCCCCTTGTTCTAGTTTGACGCTTCCTTCTTGAAGGATTTTCCCCACCATCTGCATCTGTTGTTGCATTTGGTGACCTCTGCGCCAAACCTGTTGTGAAAAAAGCAACTTTTATCATCTCAATTTCAAGACTGGGTTTTGGGAGATGATGTTCTAGGGGGAGTTGAACTCTGACCCCTGTTACTGGAACTAGATCTTCGGTCTCTGGACCGGGAATGATGTCCTCTGCTGTTGCTACTGTTGTTATTGTTGCTTCTTGATTTAGATCTCTGTCGCCAGCTACTATTGGGTTTCGTCGAGCCTTGGCTTTTGTTCCGTTTTACCTCCTCCAGTCAACTGAGCTATTTGGGCTTGAAGTTGAGCGAGCTCTCCAGTCTCTGCAGATACTGCACTGACCACCGGCTTTGACCTGGTGTACTCGAGCGCATTATCTGCTGATTTCGCAAGGAAGTCCAAATCCGCGGATGTATTGATTACCATCGAACCAACAGCGGCTAGGCATTGCACAACACTTTGTGGAAGTTGTTTGCAAAATTGATTGCCTATGACAGAAGGGGCTACGATATTGTCCGCCTTCTGCCTTAACTTTGCCATGAAGATCGAGGGTTTGTCGTCCCCCATTTTCATACCGCCCATCACATCATCAATTATTTCGTTTTTGGACTTTCCGAAAACATTCTTGATCTTCTTGACGAACCAGGCATATTTGTCATCTTCTGTCAAAGGGCATTCCATAATGTCCGGAATGTGGCGCATTATCTGGGGGGGCATGCCTCCACAGATGTGTGTATACCGCTGGTTCAGAGTTATATTTTCTGTCTTGAACCTGCCTTCCAATAGTGTCAACCATAATTCTACCTCATTTGGCAGAAATTTCGGGATCTCTATCCTTCGTCTATAGAAGTTGGGGTTCTGCCCTGGCTGCAATTGCAGTAGTTGCAAAATCTGTGCCAAAACTTCGGGTGTCAGCTGTGGCTGACTACTACCTCCCTGTGATGGTTGTGGGTTTTCAGTTGGTGGTGGAACCATTGCTGTGTCTTTCTGGTGACAAGCGTATTCCACAGTACTACTTCCTTCCTTGCTGGTCGAAAACACTGGCTCCTGTGTTTGTAGGACAGGTGTTTTCGGGTCAGAACTTTGGCTTAAAGTTTGACCACTTCTCAACGTTTTGACTGCTAGTTCTTCTTTATTTATTGCAGTTCCCAGTCGTGCTAATTCTGGGTGTTGAGGGCCTTCTTCTATGTTTGCTAAATTCGTAGAGTGTCGAGTCGAAGTCGGGGGAGTTGGGGGATGAGTCCAACCTTCTTCCTCCAGGTCTACTGTCTTGTTTCTCTTTGTTTATATATTTTAAAGAGAGGGGTATAAGTTCCCACTTCAGCAGACTCTACTTTGAGGACCGAAAAGGTGTCTTAGTCTGCAAAAAAATATTTTTAATTTGCCGAGCAAGCGAGTATCTCGCCAGCGCACCGCACTGAATTTTGTAATAGCGCAACGCGCCTCCAGACACCTCACGACGTAGCCAAAAATCACGTCGGGGTCACCACTGTGGAATACCTTGTCGTGAGAGATATTCTCACCAGAAGGAAATTCAACAGAATTTAAGCGTGTTCAGCCACTTCGTACGTAAGTACGGGTAAGCCAGAACCAGACCGAACACTGGCGATTTTAGAGCCAGTTTGGGCGGTTTATATACGGCTTATTTACACGCACACAAACACACGTATGTAAGATAATACGTACGTCGGTGAGGGTGGCCAGGTGGCATCATCCCCTATCGTGATAAGAGATGGCTGGCCAGTTCGTGTATGGATCGTGACATTGTTTGGTGATGTCACAATTCGGTACTCGTACATTACCTGCATGTACTTGCAGGTAATTACGATCAAACGTATTTCGTGTTTGGTTTAACGTTGTACAGACGAGTAATTGGCCTGCCCTTTGGGGCGGCGACTGTCATCGAGGGGTCCGAGCCCCTTTACCTCATACCAGTGAGTCCCCACATAGGTGTATGTATACCTTAATATTAACCAAACCTTCCATGACATTAAAACCCTAATTAGTAATAGGGTATCTGTATATCTGCAGTGGATCTTTTTGCCTTGATTTTCAAATACTGTTGTCAGAAGTCACTAGATTCACAGCAAAGTCTTTTGATGATCAACAGATTGAAAACAGATGAAAAAAGACCTACTGAAGTGTGCACATGCAAATACTTTTTTTTGTGGGTTTTATAAAAATTGCATGGAGTTTTGCATTTACCTGGGTATTCACATATCCTCCATCTTCTAAAAAATTATATAAATGTGAAAGCTTGTTTGTATGTATGTATATAATTATGTTCATAACTTGAAAACTGTTCAGCAGATCTAGCTGATTTCAAAAAATATGAAGCTAGTTTGGAGGTTTGCAGCCTCCCTGAGGCAAAGTTGGGATTTTGATCCCCTCGTCACAAAAAATTTTTGAAGGACTTTTCCCTTCAAAACATATTTTAATCGATGATATTAGTATGTCCTCAGAATTTTATGACTTTACATAAACCACTTGTTGAGATATGGGCCTGCAAAAATTTATGAAATACAAAATTAATAGGCAGCTCAGCTACTATATTAGTGCTTAATGTATGTTCAAGCCCATTCATAAAAGTGAACCTCGGTATCAGTTAAGCTGTGGGATTGTCTCCTATGAATGGGTATACTTCAAAGTACTCATGGTGCAGAGCAGTCACTACAGGTTTTCCTGCTAATGTGATGGTGGTGATTTCCTAAATAGGTGAGAAAATGCTCCAACTCTTCTCCGATGGGTTGAGATATAGAATGGCAAAAAAAAAGATGGTTTTTTTTATTTTTTTTTTTGAAATGAGAAAATTTTTTTTAATAAAAAACTTCCTACTAATTGAAGGAAATTACTTCATTTCTAATGGAAACAGCAGAATAAAAAATAAATAAAAAAATCACTAAACATGTTAACTTGTAACATCCAGATACAAAATTCATAATTTATCAATAATTTGTTGAACAAACATTGACTTCTGTAACTTCAAAAGATCCTAACAACGTTGATAATTAATTTGGGCATTTTTCTAATTATTTATTTCCATTTTTAGGATATAGAAGAGAGAGATATAATTATAAAGGAATAGTGAGTGAACTTCTTACGAGGACAAAGTGGAATGGAGAGTGTGAGGTTGTGATATGGTGAAAAAGATAAAGAGTTGCAGAGGGTACTAAAGAACGACAGAAAGTAAGAAAGAATGTGGAAAGCTGTGAAAAGAAAGAGGGTGAAAGAATAAAACAGTGGGAGAGACAGAGAGACCGAGACATTTTTTAATTGGTCTATGTAATATAAAATGAAGTAGATAAGTTGTAGCTTTGAATTTAAGTTCTGTTGAATGATAGTTTCTTACACCTGTCCAAGGAGACAAGCGTCTCGCACCAGCTTACTCTTTTCCTCATTTCCTCATTTCCTCATTTCTCATTTTTGCCACCTGCTACCTGTTTTTGTTCAGAGTAGGAATAATGTCTGTTGATTTTAGCTTTTTTTTTTAATGAGGGGGCGAAACTTCCAATATAATTTTTTTCAAACAACCAGCCTCACCAACCACCTGCAATACAAGAATGGTATAGAAAAAAAACAACTACTTAACCTTATTACTTGAAAGAACATGAAAAAAATTACTTTCAAAAGAACAGCTAAGATGGAATTTAAATACAGTATACCTGTAGTACATTCAGAAACGTTATCAGGGAGGGAAAAGTGCTACCCGATGCATTCAGAAAGGTAATTTTGTATCTGGTAGAGTAATTTTTTCCCCTAACTCTGGAGACAGGGAAAATAATTCCCCAAGATAACATTCATCTAATTCGCAGTTATCAATCAAATTTTCACTCAAAAATATCATGAATATTTTGGTGTAATTTTTTTGTTTTGATAATTTTAAATAAACTGTCACCAAATTTTACAAATTTTTTCAGTACACTTTACAATTCTTCTGACTACTAAAATTAAATCTCCTCAAGTCCGCTCAGATTGTGTTTACCAAATAGGGTGAATGTGAGGTCACTTGGTGTAGAATTTTTCCTTCCCCAGTAACATTTCTAAATATGTGAGATGACGAGCATGAATTCTGTCTATGCTCCATAGTGGTGAACACAAATTTCCCTAACAAATATAAATGATGATATGTGTATATATATATTAAAATGAAGAGTTGAATAAGCTGGTGCGAGATACTTTTGTCTTAAAGAACAGGTAATACAACTTGTTTTTATCCTATGCATGACTGTTAAGCTAAAAATCGTATTTTTCCTTTAGTTTTTGGCATTTTTCCCCTCTACCATATCTTATTGTTATTGTTTTTATTTTTATTTTTATACGCTTTTATTGCAATTGGGGATTTCACTTTTATGTCACAGTACAGGTAGCGCTTCAGAAAAAGAGTTCAACAATGTAGACAATCAATCTACACTAATTAACCAATGAAAATGCTCAGAAATAGTGAAATTGAGACTATTTTTTATATTTTTTTTATTATCTTGGCTTCTGAGGGTTCAAAATTATTGTTCGTCGTCTCATTTTATTCCTTAAAAGTTTCCTTTTTAATTTGGTAATTCCAATGAAAAGGCAAATGTTCTTTAAAAAGATTACAGTATAGTATTTGAAGCAAATTTGAAGACTGCTGTATACTTACCATGCTTTTATCTGGTTTGTTTGTCCACATAATTATATATGACACTGCAAATACCACAGTTGATCTTTCAGAGAGAATCCTAATGTAAAATGTGATGTAGTTTTTGTAATAACATCTAAGGGTGCCTTTTATTTTATCAGTCATCCCTTATCAACGTGCTTGCATCTTCAACACAAGTTTTTTCATAGGTTGTCAATAATCACTGTGGTATTGTGCACGTATAAAGTGTACATGTTCAGGTCCAGTTCGAGATGGAAATTTTTTTTATTAATTTTTTTTCAAATTATAGATGTAAATTTTTTTAAAAACTCATATTTAACATAAATTTATTTGTTTTATTATCAAATTATACTTAAACCTGTAGGTAGTTACGTAATATATACAAACCTATTGACTTAATTTTATATATATATGTCAATGACACAAACTTCAACTGACTAGGGGTGATTGAATGTAGGTTGTATGTATGAAAAAATATGCAAATGCATACTCTATTTTGATTTAAAAAAAATTAATTTTGTGTTATTTAGGCCCTGTTGTACCAACTTTTAACTGTAAAATAAACTAGGTTTAACTGATAAGATGTATGGTAAAATAAAGTTAAACCCTACTTATTGGTGGTTTAATTATTTGGTACAACCAGCACTTAGTTATAAATTTAGTAACTTTAAAAGGAGAAATTTAAGCCGAAAACTTTGAGCAGAAAGTAAAAAAATATTTTGGCTGAGCCAAAAGCCAAAGTTATATTTAAAGAGCAATCCAAAACTGAAATGCGGAAGCATTATTATCAAGTTTGGCAACTCTGATCCTATCCTATACTATAATAGCAGTAATTGTATGTATGTATATGTATGTACAAGCCTTGAAGCCCAAAATGGTAGAGGGTAAATTTGTAGTTATATTACACCTCTAGGATTGAATCTTTCTAATGAAAAAATTTCAAATGGCCATTGTCATTGTCATTACATTTATTTATTGTACTTTTAAACTCCTTTTTCTCTCCCATTTTAATCACTTTCTGTTGCTAAAGCCAAACAAACTATTGAAATGTGAAATTAGGAATTTTTGAAAATAATTTATTACATCAGTTTTAAATTTTTTCCATTTTAATTCTAAAACCTATATCTTCTTTACACTTATTTTTTCATAATGTCGGCTTAAGCTGATTACAGAAACATTGGATTTATACTGTGAAGCACTAAAATTTGTCTCCAACTGATATAATAACCTACAAAAATGTTTTGGTGCTAAACACAAAATAGTAGTGATGGTAAATGGTCGAGCATTTATTATTGATGAGCAAATGCTGAGTATGTTCATACATTTGCTCAGCATGCTGAAGCATTTCGAGTATTTCCTCTTAAAATAAGATTTAATCATTGCAAACTTGCAAGTTGCAATAATTACATGCTTACTCAGTCCAGGTGTTCTGTGAGTTGTTAATTGAAGATGAAATTTAGATTTCAAGAATGCTTGTTAGATAGTGTATTCACTTGAAAACAAAATGTAATATGGGAAACAGCCATGTGAGCATGTTAGATTTCACACGATGATTTACTCTTATAATAAACAAGCTCTGAGGTTGTGGCTTGTGACATCCCTGAATTTTCTCTACAATATATGTAACACTGTAGAATTTGTTTTGGCAGAAGCAACAAAGTTTTTTGCGTGTCTATGTGTATCTATGTAGTTAGTAGCGCATGCGCATCAAATATGAGGGAATAATTGGCGAAATAATATCAGTGAAATAATTTTATGAAATAATTTCAATGAATGAATTAACGGCTTGTATGTTTATTATAGTGATGTCTATTTTGAAAATTAATTTTTGTTAGCTTATTATTCATTTATTCAGGCCAGAAATCAAAATTATTAAAAATGCTCATAAATTCTTAAACTTACGCTCAATGTTGAGCATATACTTTAGAATGTCAAGCATTTATTTTCCAAGAATTTGCTGAGCAAAGGCTCAAATGCTTGAGCATTTAAAAAAAAAGCAAATGCTTGTTACCATCACTACAAAATAGTATTTTAAATCAAATGTATTATGAGATGTATGTTTGTAATCCATAATAAAGTAGTCCAGCATTAAAGTACATTTTATACTGAAGTATTTGCTGATTTTTCAAGAGCACACTGAACTTTACTTTGTGTACTTGTATTTTACTATTGGTTTCTTCGATGATGATAGAAGTATTAGGTATTATAAGTTTTCAAACCAATTTTTTTTACTAGTGTGTGATTTTATTAAATGTTTTTTGAAAATATTTTGTATGTCCACTCCTATACCGTATTATTATCTATTAGATACACCCTGTAATCTTTCATGGTCACGGGATATCCAATAAAATTTGTAGATATTGTCAAGTATGAAAGACTAGCTGCAATACCCACCCTTCGGGCAGTTGTCAGATAGGTATATTATAAATTATCATGGATTTTAAATTGAAATAGTGTGATATTCTCTCATATTTTAAAATCAAAAACATGGAAAATTGATTCAATTTTGAACTGAGCAAGTTTTCAACTTTTTGAAGAAGTGGTATTTAACATGAAATGTCTTAAAAGTTAAAAAAGGAAAAAGAATGAAAAAGAATGAAAAATAATGAAAAAGAATATTCAAAGCAGATGAAACAGCAGTTATGAAGTAAATTTAAAGAGAAAATGTGACCCATTGTTTTTTTCACTTATTGCCCATATAATCAATAATTCCTTACAATTATGAAAATTTGGTCCTGCACCTGTTTAAGGGGGTTATAAATGGTGTAAAAAGTGGTTCAATCAAAAAATGAACAAAATATTTGAACTCAGCCTTTCAATAAACATGCTGTGTGCCAACATATCATTCAATAATATATGAAAATGTGGTTCCAAATCCATTTTTGGGATCACAAGGACTCCTAGTTGTAGGTATTTTAATTCAATGTTCCAATTTTCCCAAAACCTCCCACTACATAACCAATTACTCAGATGGAAAATCCATGTAGTCCCTTGGTGTTTGAATTTTAATTTCCCTAGAGCTGACCCTGAACTAAAAGAGAACTTAATTTTCAATGTGAATCAGTTGAGAACTGAAGGTTTTAGTGAAAATGTTTTAACTTATTGAAGCTGTCAGTATTTCAAGCTTTCCCATTGAAGAATTGACACTAAAATAAATACCCTAGACAGAACTGAGGGCTAATATTCAAATAGAACTTATTTGAAACCAAAACTGTTGTTGAAAACTTTCTAACTTATTAAATCTCTCAGTTGTTCAAGCTTTCTTATTGAAGAATTGACACTAAAATAAATCTAAACAGAACTGAGAACTTATTTTTTAACAGAATGTGTTCTGATCTGAAACTTTTTGTGGGAACCAATGTTCCTACTTTCCTCTCGAGGCTTGGCCCCAGTTGACAGACGGTGGATTCGTTCTATCACCGAAATCCACTTCTTTATTAGTCCATGGATCTAAAAACACGCTGTTCGTAGTATATAGGCTAAACAGATGAACTACAAAATTCATTCTCCGTTTAGCCAAAATGTACTACAAAAATGGCCAATATTGATTCGTCTACATATACGTATGTATGATGATCAACGTTAGCCTAAATGCATTTGCTGTGAATCATGATACTGGCCGGTAAAGTGCGTGTAGCCAATCATTTACACCTGCAATGCCTATTGTTAGTTGCCAGTGAATCGAGTCTTAGAAGGTTGGTTATCTAACCAAAATGGTTGAAAAGAACACCCAAATAAATATTCAATACCTGTGGGTTACGAGATTCAACCCACATTTTTGTTAAAAACATTTTAATTTTCAACTTATTGAAGTTCTCAGTTATTCAAGATTTCCTTTTGAAGAATTGGCATTAAAATAAATCTCTAACTCCATACCAAGGGAAATTAAGTGGAGTGACATCATAGAAAATTTGTCACATGTTTCCTTGTCCACGATGTCATCAAAACTTTAAAGTTCAGTTTCGGCCTAAAAATAGAAGTTTTAAATTTTTTTAGGCCTAATCAATTATCCTTTTCCAATTAAGTAAAGTAATGTTTTAAAAACTTCTCAACATTTTTCCTCTACATGACATCACCAAAACTTCAGTGCTCAATTTTGGCTTGAAAATAGAACTTTTTGAACTATTTTAATTCCTAAACAATCTAAATACGGTAATATATTTACCTACAAAATATCACATAAATTGATTGACCTATTATGGTGAATGGTGGAATCAACATTTGGGTCTACTCATTTATAATATAGATATTGTTTGCTCGGTTGATTATTATAATACTTCCGCACAACAACAGTCAACCTAGGATGTAAACAACAACTTACAGCAAAACTTCTCACTGATACTACCTTAGCCATTGTAATGACGTCAACGAAACTTTGAAGATCAAGTTCAATTTTTGAAGGGCCAGAATCGAGAAATAAATTCCTGTACAACTTGGAACACGTTGGTAGAAACTTTTTGCCCAAATTTCACGCAATTTTGTCCAGCCATTTGGCTGTGATGCTGTGACAAAAAATAATGAACTTCAATTTATAATATAGAAGAAAGATATTACAGTAATTACAGCATTCAAAAATCATTTTTGAAATTTTTTGATCTATTAATGATCTACAGCACGTAAACTTTTGTTTGAGATATGTTATAGAAAATTTGATAAAGACAGTCGGGTGTGATATGGTCAAAACGACTCATTTATAATATAGGTTATTACTTGATACATTAGACTTTTTTCAAAATTTATGAAAGGAGCTCGAAGTTGTGAATAGAAGTAACCAAATTAAACCTTAAATTAGAACATTTTTGTGTGGTATGTTTGACTTTGAGTTAAGCTACAAGCCCTGAGGTGCTGTTTCACAGTACTTTAGCTTATGCCAGCTCTGAACTGTAGAACTCGTTTCAGTGGAAGCAACAAACTTTTTTTTGTGGCTGTGTGGGTAGTGACACATATGCATTGAATATAAGGAAAAATATTGGTGAAATAATTTAGCTGCATAATGTGAAATAATTTTAATGAAAGAATTTATTTTGGTCGGTCGGCTTGTACGTTTATTATAGTAATATTTTTTTCAGTGATTGAAAAACACTACCTTTTTCCATTTTATTTCTGTTAGTTGAGCTTCTGAAATTTACCATAAAGTTAATTATTTTTTGTTTTCATTTCCATCAATTTTGTTTCCATTTTGTTAGATTTTCTGGTTTCACCAAAAATTTTTATTCAGTTTCTGTTTTGGGTTCCCCTTCCATTTCCATGTTTTTTTTAATTTTCTTATGTTAAAAATTTTTCAAATCCTGTTCAAATATCTATATATCAATATTTTTTCAATTTTTTTCCCCAGAATCAACATTCAAATAAGAAATGGAAATAGAAATAATTCATCATTTTGTTTCCATTATCGGTCTTGAAAGTAATTAGTTAAAAAAAGTGGTTTCCAGAAAAGTGAGTTTCCATCTTGTTTTCACAATCCCTGGTTTTCTACTAGCCATATGGTGAAAAACTTGCCACATGTGAGTGTGGTTTCAGTCCTTCAGATTTGTAGAAAAAAAAACTATTATAAAGAATTTAGCATATGAAGCTACTGGTAATATATATTGTGGTTCACACATTGGTAACAAATACTTTTAACTCTGTTTGATAGGATTACACCAACTTACACCAACCCACACCAGGAGGGTGATTCCACAAAAGCAGGAATGTTATGTGATTTTGCGCCTAGTTTTACTTGAATATTTGTGGAATATCCCTGTAGGTGTAGGTTAATGTAAGTTAGTGTAATTTTATCAAACAGAGCTCTTGTCACCACTAACCAGTGCAATGGCTGAGTGAATATGGTGCTGCCTTTTGGTTGTTAATGACAATCTAGTTAGGTGCCTACCAGTGGATGGTTTGATTCCTCATACTGGCAGCATACCTAAACTAGTGATCCCAGCATGATCTGAAAAAAGCAAGCAGTGCCATCTGTCAGTTGGACATGTCAGCCAGTGTTTATACAACCACTCACACCCTCTATGATGTGATGGGATTGAATGTACTAGCAGAAAGAGGTAGTGTGTACTGGGGTGAGGCAAAATTATAAAGGATGCATCTTTTCCACTCTCTTATAAGCACCTATCATTCCACTCACTACGTTTCCATCATATAATACTACACTTCTCTGTAGTGGGAGGAAATGTGGCACACACATTGGCGGAAAACATTCTCCTCACCACCAACCGGCGCCTTGGCTTAGTGAATACAGTATGGCATTTTGGTTGATGGTGATGATCAAGTTGAGTACTTATTGGTTGGTGATTTCGATTCCTCACATATATACCTAAAGATCAAATTGGAAGGATAGAAAATTATAATATTCTTGAATGTTTAGTGACTAATAAGGAATATATTTTATGTATTATGTTTTGAAATGTTTAGCCTGAAATACAGAAAATAAAATAGAAAATCAACTGAAAGAGGTGATAATACATAACACTCACACTTGGGATTAACATGAGTCACTAATGAACGATTATTATTTGGGATGAGAATGAACAATGGTGCTATATAACTGGGAATTTAGTTTTTCCCCATGAGCATCGCAATTGATCCGTCAATAGTAAGTGATTCTATTTAGTGACGAAAAATTTGTCTAGAATGAACGTGATTTTTAGATTAGGAGAACGGTTCCATTAATTTTTTATGTTGTTTATGCATTTTATGACTTTTAAGCGAGGTCGAATGGGTATAGGTTCTACATCAGTTAACTTCTTTACATTAAGTTTTAGGTGTTGCAAATGATGAAACGATGTTTTTTATGTTTTCCCATGTATTTCAAATAGGTGAACCAAACAAAGCTAACAGTGCGGGTATCACTTACAACTCGATGTCACTTTTAAGACTCATTCTCATAATGACACTAAAGACATCAGTGCCGTGACAGTGAGTGTCAATACTACAGTGTCATGGTGAAAATATTACTATCACAACACTATTCAAATATGAAATTGTAGTCTCATTCTTGATATCCTTTTTAAAAACGATGGAAATAATTTGAAAGCTTCGAAAAATAGGATACCCCACATCAACATCTGAACAGAATCATAAACTCATAACTAGTAGTTGGTATTTTTTGAATATGAGATGATTAAGTGAGTTGGTGAAATTATTTTTCCCAATTATTTTACTCTTACTTACATTTGCCTCTAAGGTGGGAGGGAAGGTCAGATTTAAAATGATAAAGTTTTTATACTCTCCACTTGAGAAACTTTACTGTGAAAATAATCTGGTAGGCTGAGAAGCTTTTTGTAATTATTATTAAGCGATATGCTTTCCAGTGAAAATATTCAAGTTCTTTGATCCGATGAATTTGGTCAAACCCCGTATTTTGGCTTTGATGAGAAAACTTCTTAGGTTGCTGATAAAATTATTAATGATGAAGAGACTAAATATACGTTTGTATGGTATAATCATGACACGCATTTATTTCGGAAGGGTTTTTTCATTTCAGCTTCTGGTTAACAGTTGTGCATTCAACATACCTATTTCAAAATAATCTGCGTATGGGAAAATTAGACATGAAAACCTAATTAAAACTCGTTACAATTTGTTGACCCACTGAAATTTGAAACTAATGAATAATTATTCTGTGAGACAATTTAAAGTAAAATTTAACTGAAGTTAAGATGAATAATTATTACTAAAAACTTGACTGCCTTTTGAAAAATAAAAAACATATAACTCAAAACTTAATCAGTTTTGAGTTATCAGTATTCAATAGTATTATTATGGTTCTCTCCGATTATCCAACACTGTTTTATTTTGAATGCTTCTCTAAAAAATCACAATCTTTTGAAATCAGCAAAGTTCATTTTTTGATTGAGAGGGGGAATGAAATTGAATTCACAATAATTTGTTAGCATGTAATATTTGAAAAATAATTATAAACTTATTATAATATTGGAGTCATACAATATTGAATTTTTTGAATTGAAAATTATGACTAAAATTGCTCATTTCTCTAAATAGAAAAAGCTAAAAAGTTGATAGGGACTACCGTGTATAATTTACATGAAACAATTTTTTTTTTTAACTTCATTAAATTATAGTGCCTGGTTCATCGTACCATCACTATAATAAACGTTTAAGCCATTAATTATTGCATGGAATTATTTCTCCTATATTATTTCGCCAATTATTCTCTCAATTTGAATATGCCACTACCCACACAGCCACACACAGACACAAAGAAATGTTTGTTGTCTCTTTTGAAACAACAAATGCTACAGTGTTACCAAAAATTCAGGGTTGGCTCAAGCCAAAGCATCACCGCAGTACTTCAGGACTTATAGTAGTCAATAACTAATTTGCACTAAAGAGTAAAAAATCATATTTTAAATTCAATATCCAAATTCAAAATTGATTGATAAAATTCTGAATAAAAGTCAGTGTCAAATTATTAATATTAATTATTAACTATAGAGGTTCAGTATGAGACATTTTGTATCTATTTATCGCAAAATTTGATGATAAGCAGATTGCAGATCCAAAAAACTTGTTTGTTCCAGGCAAATTTTTCACTTCAAGTTGTTATCACTTACTGCAGTATGTTCAGAATAAACAAGGAGTAACAAACAAAATGCTTCAACCATTCAGAATGACTGGTTGTTTTACCCAATAAATTACCTAAGTCATTCAGAATGAGTTGGTTATTTTAACTGGTTGGGTAATTTACACCTGTAAATAGTTGTAGAAAAATTAGATTTAACAATTTTGATTGGTTAAAGCGGTATTATTTTGATAACAAACCGGAAATGGTTGATTACAATCAATTGTGTTTCAATTATTTACCCTGATATTAGAAAAAATCTTTCAGTTTAACATGGGTAAACTTAGGGTAATATTTCAACTTCTTAACAATCTTGGTTATTTTAGTTGTTCGTTCAGAATGCACCTCTGCTTATGGATAAATTCATTTCAATTCAACGAATTCTTTTAAACTTGAGATTTGTGTAGATCATTTTTTATTTCTCAAAAACCTCCAATCAAATTTCAGCAACATTGTCAGTCTAGTTTGTCAGAATGTGTTTACGTACTTACCCACATACACACACACACAAACATACAATTATTTCTCCTATTAGAGTATAAAATAATTTATAGTGGGTGTTCGGATGTTGAATAGCTTAATTTTCTGGATCTGTCTTTAGGGTTGAAAAAACAAAAATTTATTTTGCTTTTGGAAAATGGTAAGAGATATTTTCCTTATCGAATTATAGTCATCTAAAGGTGACAAGAAGGGGGAATCATAATCTGATATAATTTCCCCAAAAACTGATGTAAATGGCTGTCTTACTGCATAGATTTTAATGAAAGTATGCTCAAAATATTCCTTACCATCCTGAGAATGTCCTAGGCTATTGACATTTAAAATTTAAAAAATTAGATGATTATAATTGAAGAAAATGATAATTTAGAGATTGAAAAAATTATTGTCATAAATTTGGGCATATCCACCAATAAGAGCTACTGATTTAGATGAACGCAGTCTTTTTTTTTTTTTTTCTAGATGAAATTTATTATTTTATCAAATTCAGAATTCCAAGAAGACAATTGCGCAATAAAAATGTTTCCCATTACCACCCCCAATGGGAACCTTAATTGTTCTTAATTAAAATCTTCCAGCAGGATGCAGCATTGTATGTTCTATCATTAAGGAATTTTTTGTCCGTACGAAGCCAAATTTACTTCAAGCTATGAAATGAAAATTGCAACATTGCAAAAGTTAATTCCGAGGAACTGACTTTAAAAATTTGAAAAAAATTAAGAGTTTTAATGTTAATTTTCAAATTCCTTTTTCGCTAAAATTTCATCATAAATTTGCAATCTTTTTCATCACTTTCTCTAGTTATAATTTAATTATAGCGAAAATAGTGAAGTTGGTAACAGTGGTGAGAAACCAATTTTTATTCTACTTCATGGCTCAATGAGTGAATTTGGGTTTGATCCGTACTATATGGAAATGTGTCCGGACTAAGCGGCAAAAAATGCTGGGGACAGTTACTTTTGATCTTTCTTCAGAAATTTTGGCCCAGATAAGTGGTGGCCAGATTATCCGGTGGACGGACTGAGTAGCGTCCGCTTTATTTTTCTCTTTTTAGAGTATTGAATTTTTATTTTCTTTTTTTTTTTATGAAGTGAGTTGAATTTTTTGATTGAAAAAATTTTTTGAATTGTTTTACTTATATGTCTAGGATTAGAAGCAATATTATTTTGTAATTATTAGTTTTTTGTTTAAAGATAGCCTAAATACTGTCTCATCAATTTAAAAATAAAACTAGTGTAGCGAGCTTCGCTAGAAAAAATAGTTTTTCGAGAAAGGGAATAATGAATTTTGATAAGTCATATCAAGTGTCTGTAGGTATGCGTTAGTGGTATGTTATGATTGTACGAAATTTGTTAACAGCTGACAAAATATCAGACAATATGAAATTTAAAAGCATTAATTCTTGAAATGAAAAATTAATTAAGATGATAAAGTATAGTAAATAATCATATAATTTCAAATAAAACCAAAGAAGTATTATAAAGTTACGAAATAAAAAAAAAGAAAACTTGAACATGCGGTTAATTTTTGTAAAAAGAAAAGTTCAATGGAAATTAGAAAAAAAGAAAGAAAAAAAGCTTTACTGGAAGTACCGTCTGGTCGATCCGCATCAAAATTGGTAGCATGCTACAATAAGTTATAATGAATATTTATTACGAATTTCGTGACTATTGGTGCAAAATTGAGAGCATTTTACAGCCAAAATAAAAACAAAAATCCTCACCAAATTTCGTGAGTATCGAACAAAAATTGCGACCTGTACTGTGGAAACAAGAAATTGATTTTATTATATCTATATATATATATGAAAATTTGAGTTATTGTTGCCAAAATTTTCCCGAGGTCATGAAACGAAAAATATACCCACTCCCAACCCCATTGGCTAATATAATTAGATTTTATAAGGAAAACCTACTTGAAAAATTGAATTGGACTATTATGGAAGTAATTGAAACCACCCTCTATCATTTAAAAAAAAGTTTATCAAATTCTGCGCCCAGGTTGCAAAGTTATACTGGAGCAAACAGAAAAAATAAAAATATACTGATCAAATTCATAAGCTCCTCCTTTTTCAAAATTGGTTAAAAAGTGCAAACCATTACGATTCCCTTCCACATGCCAGTAGAACTTGAAAAGCTGAGGGAATAAAACATGAACACTACTTCCTCGACAATTTCATTGATTTGATATTTTAGGTAGTTCCATCAGATTTGATTATTTCTCCCCAGTTTGTGGGAGATACAACTTAAAAAGGAAGCATGTCTCACTATTTTGCGAGAATTTCTTCGTTTGTTTGACTCAGAAAATTGATCCTGGAAGTTATGCACTTTAATTTCCTAACACTCCGTAAGAAAAACTATAAAAGTAGAATTGTAAAATAACTTGGGTTTAGGAAGAGCCCTAAACTTTCTGATTAAACTCGTCAAGTTCTGATGAAACTTCTCTTCTGAGAGGAGTGAGCGGTGTTTAGAAAGTAAGTTTCCATTTTTGCTCCCTGTTATCAGGCAATCTCTAGAGTGTGCATGATATAGACCCGAAGTCCTATAGAAATACAAGTCCAACCATTAAGGAAAAAAAAAGTGAGCTTCAGAATTAGTTTTGTAAATCACCACACAGCACTATGATTGACTCCCCTCAATTCATAATTGTTCTTATATTAGTTTTCATTGAATTTCCGTGAAATCAAATATATCGTACACAATTCTGCAAGAACCGTTGATTGTGGAGAGTTGAAATTTTGAGGAGACTAATATACATTATCTGAAGATTCTTTGAAAATTTGAGCAAAATTGTACGTTTTTTTCTGGAGATATTGCAAAAATTCTGTTCATATTCCCAAATTTCATTGAATTCTTATCAATCTTATCACTAAAATCAGCTATTATGGGCAGAATATTCGCGATATCTCGAGCATAGAATCTTAAGATAACATATATCAAAGTTCCTAAAAATTTCAGCTCTCTACAATCAACGATTCTCATAGAATTGCATTGAATATCTTTGATTTTATGAAAATTCAATGGGAACCAGTGGGAAGAATCATGAGAGTAGTCAGTCACAACGCAGCCGTGGCAGAATTTGTCCCTAATTCTAGATTTTTAAATATTTACGGTTACGATGCCAAGTCGGTCGACTTATATTTCTATGACTCTGCGTAAATCTTTAGAGGAATGGGTGGAGTATAGTAATAAAAGCGATGTTTTAACATAGAATAAGAAACTTTGGATATGTGGCAGTAAATATATACATTTGTGTTTAAACACAAGCACCCAGCTGCACAAACACATATGTATCATTTATATATTTATTGCCAAGGTGCCTAAGTTTCTTATTCTACTACTGACCAACTGATAACGCATATTTTTGATTAAATGCGCTGTCCATTTACTGTATGGTATAAGATGTGTGAGGCTGTTAGGATCTAAAGTTAAAGTAGTCACCCTCGAGTGGATCATTTATAAAACATGTTGATTTTGTGACGTTGGACTGTTAAAGTCATTGATAACATATACAATTAAAGTTGTTGAAACCAATTACGAGAGAACTGCTTGTGTTGAAAATTCAAAATTTTGGTGAGACAGGTATATATGTTGGCTGAAGATTCTCTGAAAATCTGTTCGTACTGGCTGATTGAATTTATATGAATATAAAAAACCTGAGTAAATTTAGCAATATATCTCTAAAATGAAGTATTAAACTGAAATTTTTGGGAGACATAAAAATATGTAAGCTGAAAATTCTGTGAAAATTTGACTAAAAACGTATATTTAATTCTTGAGATAGCACAAAAATAATGTTCAGATTTAAGGATTTAAATGATAAGAATTCAATCTAGTTGGGGAATTTCAGAAATATCTCGAGAACCAAACATACATTTTTAGTCAAATTTTCATAGAATTTTTAGCTAGCATATATTAATGTCTCGCTGAAATTTCGATTCAGTCGTACGCTTTTTTCTCGAGATATATCGTTTTAATTAGCCTATTTTAATTCATATCATTTGAATCAACAATATTAATAGATTTTCAGCGATATCTCATGAAATAAACGTACAATTTTAGCCAAAATTTTGGATTTGCAACACTAGCAATTCTCTTGCAATTGCTGTTGGTAACTTTGATTGTATATGTTCCCCATTCTTTAAACAACCCATAATCCCAAACTCAACACTACTACCAGCGCATTCTAGCAGAGGCTTTACATCCCAATTATGCATAGAAGGGTTCTAAAACTCCAGAATATTTTTTGTTTTTACATAGCATTACTGTGTGCTATGTTTAATCAGCTCGAATATGGAACTCCCCTTCTCCATCCTACCAAATGTGAATAGATACTTCCGCACCAAAATGATTAACCTCACAGATCACACATCAACTCCTCAAATTCCTAAAACTAGATGTTTTCCCCCTACCTAAATGCTGCTCCACCCTTGTACCTTCCAATTTCCTCTTTTTCCCAGTTACCCACAGCTGAAAAAAAAATTAGAAAAGAGGCTCAAGTTTTTACAACTAGGAAAAATTGAAAACCATATTTCATGTCGAGTGAGGTAAAAGTTGGAATGAGAAAGATTGGGGGAGTATTGTGAGTGGGGAAAACCTCATTTTAAGAATTTGGAGAACCGATTTGTGATGTCAGCACTGTTAAATCGATCACTGTAGTGCAGAAGGGTCACTTCACATTTGGCGGGGTGAGGAAAGGGAGTTCCATCTTCGATGAAACACAGCTCACAGTAATGCTGCGTAGAAACAAAAAATATTCTATAGTTTTAGAATCTTCCTTTCCATAAAAGCAACGCTGGCTTTACTCTTGTCTTGCATAATACGGTAGAAAAAAAGAAGAAACTTACATTTTGAACGCCTCTCGTATGATCAAGTTTGTATCACATACCCTTCTTGTCAATAGTTATTTCAATAGCTCTGTTTTAAAATTTCAGTTGTCACTTTCCAGAACTTAAGCGTTTAAATTGAATTAAAGAACTATAATACTCGATAGATATGCTGGAATAATAAGATGGTTTACCTAGATTTGACAAGAAGAAAAATTATAAAAAATAATACTTTTTTTATGTTCGCACATTTTTATTCAACTATTTTCTTGAGGTGAAGTAGAATGATGAAATATTACAACAAAATAATTCAATTGCAACTAAATTAAAGACATCATAAAACATCAAAATTTCCATTATACCTATGTAGTGGTATTGATAATACGGTCTGAACCTTATCATTTAATTGATCTGATGACTCAATTTTACTAAAACTTTAGAATTTGAAACTTTAATGTAGTTTTTTTTCACCATATCGAACTTAGGGGTACCAAAAATATGTTTTCCATATTTTTTCCTCGCGAAACCTATTTGACACATTGAGGTTATCTTTTCAGTAAGTCATAGTAAAATGAGTCTTACTTGTTAAAATATATTTTGGCATGTATGACTATGTTATCAACTAATTATATTCCAGCATATTTCATAGTTCTTAAAGGCCATTAAGGAATATTTGTCTAATTTTGCTTTTTTTGAGTACATATTTTTCAATATTAGAAACTTTTATGAAGATTTAGTTTCTGCTATTTCTCATTTTCAATAATCAGAACAATAATGTTTTTTTTTTGTTTTTTTTTTCAAAAGAAAATTTTTGTATCATTAGTAATTTTTGAACTACCTGTTTCCTCGATAATACTCTTGGGACCCAGATTCAAAATGTTTCTCTGCATTAATAGGATTGGGATAAAATGTCGAGAGTTGTTAATTTAACATTCAAACCCAATAAGGCCTCAAAATTATGTTAAATTTTATCTCCCCCCATGCATGCATTGAGTATGCAAGTGGATAATTTTCATTGCTTGTTAAGGGTCCCCACCCTCATCATATTTCTACTTTAAAACCTTTTGTATTTCCATTTTCGGCCTTGTTTTATTAGGCTGCTGTGTAGAATTTCCAAGGTTTTAGTACAGTTGGTGAAACATCATTGGAGAAAGGAAAATCAATTTTTCTACTATGTCATTGTACCTATGTCGGATGACAGTCCTTCGTGTATTTCTTCATACTTATACTAATCCAATCTTAATCGAATACGTATTTTCCCTTTTAAAATGCATGGGCTAACAGTTGTTTATTTGTAGTTGCAAATTATATTTGGATTATGGGATTTAAGGGATCCAAAAAAATTTGATTAGTATAGTTTCTCCTTTGAGTTGAATGATATTTTTCCAAAGCTGCGATGTATATTAAACCAACTGATTACTCTTTTCCTTTCCGCGAGTGTGTTTTTGGGGAAATAATTTCTGCCTTTTCAATGAATTCTTATTTTCACAAATTAATCATAATTCTTATAATTTGTTTTATGTTCTGTATGACGCTATTTAAATTTGTCCAGATATGTTAATCATTACGATTCTGTATAATTTAAATTGAATTTTCCGTCGCATTTTAAAATTGTTGTATGGTTCGAAAATTGTCAGATTTTGTTATGACTACCTTAAATTCAGATATCGTCATCGCTAAAATAGTTTGTGAATGAAATGTCGAAGTTTTGTTCAACTATTGAATATTTTGTGCACAATTTATTGTCTGCTGAAAACGTTCAAAAATTTTTTGCAGATTAAAATATTAATTTCATTATCTTCAGTCCATTCCTCTAAGTTATCTGAAATCAGTTTTGATTAATTTTAAAAAAGAGTTTAGTTGGTCACTACATCCCTCTTCTATTTGTTATGCTTTCTGTCTGTTATGAAGTGGTTCTTGCGATCTATAAAAGCTTCACAACTAAACAAGTTTTTCTCTTCAAATAGATAAGATTACCTTCATCAATGTCTAAAATAATTTAGAAAACAATCGTAATTAGTTTTACTGGAGTATACTCAATAACGCATTTTTTATCAAGGAATTTTCTTAACTGAACTTTCATATCATAAACATGAAGATTTTTGTCCATAGGTGCAAATAAGGAGGCAGGGAGGTCCTAGTTCCTAAAGTGAATTTACCTCCAAAAACGGATTTTTTTATACTCTTATTGCACTTACTAGCACGAAAAAATGTCACGTAATTCTTGTGATAGTAGCTGTTTGCTAAAATTGAGTTTGTTTGTTATCACGTATTAGTTATCAAGATGCTTGCTTTTTGAACCCAAGTTTCACTCTGTAGATACTAACTGTCGCTGTAGCGTCATGACAGCGACTATATTCTTAAAAATACAAGTCAAACCACTGAGAAAAAAAAATGAACTCGTAAAATTATTGTTTGTACAAATTGCCACAGGGCACTGTCAAATAACCACCTTTATCATTTTCCTCATTGTTTCCTTTGAACTTCTATGTACATATAGTCAAAGATATCGAATGCAGTTACGAGAGAACCATCGATTGTGGAAAGCTAAAATTTTGTGGAGACATCGTCATATATTACCTAAAGATTCAAAAATTCTGTGAAAATTCGGCTTGAATCGTACATTTGGTTCTCAAGATATTGCTGAAATTCTGTTCAGATATTGTGATTCAAATTATGAGAATTCAATTAAATTGGAAAATTTCAGGGGTATCTCAAGAACCAAACGTATAATTTGAACTAAATTTTTATATAATCTTCAGGTAACATGGGCCAATATTTCCTAGTGTTGTGGAATATCGACAGTTTCTTCAATCGTTAGTTATCGATAGTTTTCATTGAACTATTAATACCATTTTTCTATTCTATCATAGAATTTAGGAATGTGAAAGTATTAAAATTTTATTTTAAAAAAAAATGAGAATTATCTTGACAAATTATTGAAACAGTCATAAATGATTAAAAATAAATTTTAAAAATTGATAAGAAATTGAAAACAAAGAAATAAATGTAAGGAAAAAGAAAATTTTTGTTTTTCTCATCAATTTGATAGTATGTTGATAGTATTGATAGTTTTTGAAAAATATCGATTGACTGACAAAAAAGTGTCATTGTTATCGATAGTCCAAAACTATGGATATTACACCACACTAATGTTTATGCAAAATTTCACCTCTCCACAATCAATGGTTCTCTCATAATTGCATTTGATATCTGATTGCATGGAAGAATTATGTGGGCAGTTATCAACAATGCTACGTTGCAGCGGTGGTAAAATTTGTTAAAAATTTGAGCGTTTTAAATATTTGCTGAAATGATGACGCCAAGTGGTTTGATTTGTATTTCTGTAAGGACTTTAACCGAAACATAGCCCTTCATCTCTAGGTTAGAGGGTGTCAAACTCCCACATTGTCAGATTTTTTCTCGATTCTTTATATTTTTTTAAATGTTTATTTTGGAGTTTTGAACATGGGGCTTTGGTGGGAGGTGTTTAACACGTCTTATAAAAGTGTATTTTTAAAAATTAATTTTTATTTGATTTATTTTGCGATGATTTTAATCAAATTTTTGACTTTGGTTTCTTTTATTCGCCTATCAGTGCTACAAAGTATCGAAAAATGTCGCAAAATATCAATTGTTTCCTAATTATCTTCAGGATTAAAAGTATTAAGGAATGAATGCTTCTTTTTCTGGACTGCAGTATTATCAGATTTATTCATTGTAGTAAGTAATCTCTTTTCTGTTGAAGAAAGATAAAGATTCGAAATACTGTATATTCTCATTTTATTTGGTGACGGAAAAGTATCCTCAGAGCTGGTCGCATCAGAACTTGTATTTTTCTGAATAAAGAAAATGAACATTTTTTTGAAATTTATTGCATCGGTATGATTTTCTTACCTGCAGTAAAGAACCTTGTCTTCAAATCATCTATGCACGTCAGCGGAAATGACTGTGTACGAAACAGTGAAATTATCCCCTCAGAACAACTTTTACTGATGCGAATATTATCCATGCTGTTCTTCCGCAGGTCTGCTTTAATGAATTTTCGCCTTGTTTTACAAATTTATTATTTTTCAGGCCAATACGCTGTCGGATAAGTGACTTTGCACAATGATTACAAGTTGGAGGTTGCTATGAAATTTTTCAAAACGGTCTCATTGCCTGGTCATATTTATCCATGTCCAAAGTCATTCACAAAAGCTGTGCGGGAAATCTTATAGCTATTAAAAATATTCCCATGCCAATAATTACGCAGTATTTTTCGGTCGTAATGCCCATATTTGTTCAACTTGAACATCCTGACAGCTCTCTTAATTAGTTTCAAATAAGAGTGCTTGCTTTTTGCCGTCGGGAGTAATGTATGTACTGTGGAAGAATAACGGAATGCTCTCTATTACCCTACTGATTTAAAATTTCTTCGACTTGAAATAGGCTGTTAAAAATTTTTGTTTATCGACTCTTCTCTTCTCTCTTTACATGCTTTAAATGAATTTCTTCAATTCTTCATCAACAGAAGTTATTTTCTAGCTGTATAAACATTCTTCGAGTTCAAATTTTTTAGTTGCCAGTTCTGATTTCCATGTTCTTTTGTACATTGTTTTGAGCAATATCTTTTTAAGATTAGCTTCTCCGCTTTGATGGACTTCATTTGTCATTCGTAGCTTGTGAGACCACTCTGCTCCAACAATAAACTTTCAGTGGTATGGAGTAAGAGAAACGGTGTCAGTTGACAATTATTGCATTTTTTTTATTCAATCTAATTACTATTTCTTATCTGTTTAAATACTTGAAATGATTTTATGAGCCATCTGGGATTATATTTATTAGTTGAATGTTGAAAGGCCCATTACTTCCAACTTTGGAGCTCTACAGCTGTTTCTGTTTTGTAAATATATTACGTAACGCGATCTTGGAACTGAAGTATTTCACATTTTTTTATTTGTTTTTCTGAATCGTTTTTGACTGCTGGTAAAAAGAAATACGATTTCTATTGAATGCCGCTCCGTTCCTCGACGAAAGTTGCAGTAGTATTAAAATTAATTGACGTTTAATTTTCCACAGTCTTTTTGCAAAATCGATTTTTCATGTCAAAATTTCATTAAAATTTGTTAAACAAATAGTAGACGCTGGAAACCCCCCCAAAAAAATTCAAAAAAAATGAGTCAATAAATTGTGTTTTACGTGTTCGTCCGTATTCAGTCTATACAACGTTAATTCGATTTGTTTTTTTCTTTTTCAGATACCATAAAATTTTAATCTTATTCTCTTTTGGGATTCAGGTTCTGTATATACGATCAGTAGCGCCGAGAATTATTAGAATTATTAATAAATAAAAAAGGAAGAGAGTCAAACAAGAAAAGTTTTAAAAAGAGGGAGAAAAAGGGAGAAAAACTATCGGGTTTTAGCGCTTGCCCTATCGAAAATCATTATTTCTCGACCAAATGGTCTACAAAAAGAAGAAGAAAACCACTCTCGATGTACCGTTTATCGTGTATCGTATAAAAACGTGAGGAAAAAAAGATGAGTTGTGGCAAGCGAACGTACAGCATCAGCAGCGGCTGCTCGAACCGATTGAATTTGAACAACAACACCAATGTGCCCGTCAACAAGAAAAAAAAAAAATTCAACAGAGGGACAACTTTTGTACCTCCCACAAAGTTTCTACTCGGTGGAAATATACGAGACCCGCTAAATTTGAATGGTTTGCAGCAGGAAGAGGAAGATGGGACGACGACCACAACAAGAACGAGGACATCGTCGACGAGCCACCAAGAGGTGAAGGTCTGCAAAGATGTTGTGCTGGCCCCATTGGCGGATTTTTTGCTTGGTGGCAACATAAACGATCCTCTGAATTTGAAAGGAATCAAGCAGAAAGAAACTGCTGCAGCAGCTGCAGCGGCCGCAGCTGCTGCGGTAGCCGAATGTTCAGCGGAGCAGGACAAAGTTGCGTTAATAGGCCCCAGTGAGGATGAGAAAGTTGGTAATGATGATCCTGGTGGTGGCGCAGCAGTGGTGGTGGAAACCACAAAAGCAGCAGTTGGAGTAGTCCCAGGAGTAGACGGATGCTGTGTGGAAGCAATAAAAAGTGGATGCAATGATCATTGTGTAAACAATGGTGCTAAGGTGCCAGTAAATTTAAATCTGAATATGAATGTGGCAGCGACCATGCGTAGATTTGAGCGCAAAGACAAAATAGTCAGTCCGGTCATACCGCAGCCATACAGGCCGCTAAAAGCGGTACCCTTTCGCCAAATCATAACCCCCGATTTGGGCTCGAAAGCGTCAAAAACGCCCAAATTCAAAGAGAAGAACACGCGATTTCAGTATGGCAACTACCAACGCTACTATGGCTATCGCAATGCCGCGTATACTGGCGTCGATTTGAGGCTGGAGATTCTGGAGAGGCATCGTGACTTCTTCGCTGGCAAAGACGTGCTTGATGTTGGCTGTAACGTGGGCCATATATCGTTTATAGTGGCGCGCAGTTTCGGCCCCAAGTCGGTGACTGGCGTCGACATCGACCGTTACCTGGTGGAGGTGGCCAAAAAAAATGTTCAATATTACGTCAATTGTCCTAGTCCGTACGCGTGGGAATCACCCAGCCCCATGGATGCCACCCCATCAACGGCCGCCAAACGTGTCGATCTCAAGTACAAATGTTACCCAGTCTCCATGCCCATACTGTATGGTCCCATCCACGATACAAATTTCGCGAACCATACGCGTAAGACCTTCCCGAAGAACGTGCGCTTCGTGCAGGGCAACTACGTGCCGGAGTCGGAGGCGCAGCTGCAAGCCGAGCAGCCTCAATACGATACGATTATGTGCCTCAGCGTTACCAAGTGGATCCATTTGAATTGGGGCGACAATGGGCTGAAAATGGCCTTCAAACGAATGTTCGCCCAGCTGAAGCCTGGCGGCATTCTCGTGCTGGAACCTCAGTCGTGGGACTCGTACAAACGTAAAAAGAGTCTGACCGAAACGATCTGGCGCAATTACCGCAGTATCCAGTTGTTTCCGCACCATTTCGACCGGTATCTGCTCTCGTCAGAGGTGGGATTTTCGCGTTGTCAAACGCTAGCGGTGGTCAACCATCAGCATAAAGGCTTTCGTCGAGCGATCAAGGTGTTCAAGAAACCGTTGGCCAGCGTTCATTTGTTGGTGTCGCCAAATCACGTCGATAGTATTTAAGCGATCGTGTCTTCACCCGTGTACCGAATACTTGCATGCCAGACGTGTTACACCGACTGTGTGCTGCTTTTGTCGGAACTTAGGTTGTTGCGAGATAATTAACTTTCGCTCTGTTTTTTTCGTGATCTTCGTCTCAATTTGAGAAACTTCCGCAATCTGCGTTCGTAACACCTTCGTTGGAGTTCTTCCCCTCGCAATGCATCACGAGTTCGTACCGTAACAGTTTTCTTCGGCTTTTCACCATTAACCCTAATTCCTAAACAGACGCCTCCATTCGTGTGCAACTGAACTTGGTTTTCTTCAGCTTGAATTCCACGCGTACTCGCATCACAAAAATTGATGTTACCATGCGAAAAACCTTCGTAGAACTTCCCTCGCCAATCATTTTCATGAATTTTACTCCCTCATCCCAAACAGTGCACTTCGTAACTAGTTGCATGCAAGTATACAAAAAAATTTCGTTCAACCGTGTTCTATGTACTATATATTTTTTTAGTCGTTCCCTTTGTAATTTTATTGTGTATGGTTGTTGAACGTTGAAGTTTTCATTTTACTGTACAGTTTTTGATTTTGGAGAAAAAAAAATTATATTATAACGATAGCTTTGTCTTTTTTGTGTAAGTAAGCTCTTTTTCTCTTGTTTGGAACTCGTACTTGAAAACGTTACTTCGATTACTGAATTTATACGATACTCGTCCTCTGTGTGATGTGTGACAGTATTTCATTTTATTTTTTTGTATTTTGTGAACTAGAATTTTGATGAAGTAATGTTTAAGAATTATGCTGTTGCCGTATCTGGATAGTTTTTGATCAGTGAAATGTATCGATAACAGTGTAGCTTCAGGGTGGTTTCTAATTTTGGCGTTAAAAAATAATTGATTTCTCCTATGTTTTTGATCTAACAGTAATTCTATTTTACTTGTAGCAAACGAAATTTGTTGAAAAAAATATTTAGAATTTGAAAATTAAAAATGACGAAAAATGTTGGTTTAAGTATCAAAAACTTTTTTATTTTTTATTTTTTTAATTTGTGACGATTGGTATTGAGCCTACCAAAATTTGTAACCTCGGCAACCATGTTCAAAAGGTTTTTCTGTGAAATTTGGCGGCGTTGTAAAAGTGTACCCTCGTTTCATTCGTCATTCGCCATTTGCTATTTGGTTTTAATAAATATTGCACATTAAATTTGCGCGTTTTAAGTATCATTTTATTGTATCTTTTTCAATGAAATTACTTAAATTTTTATTTTATAAACTTAAATCGTAATTTCATAATGTTCCAAAAAGCTATGAAGACTTCTTGCACGGGAAGGTTTTGTGAAGGTAAAATATTAATTTTACTGTAAATTTCAGAAAATTGTCTACTTCAGATATGAGTTAGAGTGTTAGAGCGGTATCCATAGATGATGCTAATCCTGAGCTGAATACGTTCACCAACATAAACCCCGCCGTAAACTACGTCGAAGCTATGGAAAAAACATAGATTAGCTGTGAAACAAAGTTTCGGTGTCTCAAACCTAGTGCAGCTACGAAAATGAAGTATAGCAGCTGAAAAACGTTGCTTTGCCATAGTTTGTGACGGGCCCTTAGGTTAGTGAACATTTAACTGATGATTAGTGCCATCTAAGAACAGAAAATCATTGGCTTACCGTGATTAAGGTAAATGGATTGTTCATGTGCGAAACATACTTCCAGCGTGTGTCTTACATTAGCAGTATTTTCACTTGGCTTTTTGTACAAGCTACAATCTCGCTTTTTTCGAATCTATTGTAGCTAGTAAAAAGACTAGTGAAAACGTGGTTGCCGAAACGACCAAAACTTTTTTTTAACACAGATCAGCGCTATCAAAATTTGAGCTCTGAAGGTGTGGATTATGAAAAATAAATGTCCCTATGCGCGTGCTTCAACTGTTTGGTAGTGAAGCGTGCTCTCCTTTCAGTGTGTACTGGGGTTCGGGACTTATTTTTCCTAATATCATCAAGTCCTTTTGCACGACTAAATTCGAGATTACATAATATTGTCTTCTCCCTCTCGGGAATTTTTAAATTATTGGTCAGTAAAATAATCATTGACCGAAGATTTGTGAATCGTGATTTATTTTGTATGTGGGATAGTGGCGATGAATGCGTTGAATGATTGAAGATTTGTATCGTTTGTAAAGTCCGAATGATTATTTTATCGATCTCATATTGCTTTTTGGACGAGTTCTGGGCCCAAATCTTGTGTATTATGCGTTGATTGTCTACTTCCTCAATCAGCAGTAGTTACTAGTTAACATCTTGTATGCAGTTATGTTATCTCGTAGAGATCGTCTGTCACAGTTATTTATCTAATCTGATGCACCTAGTTCATGATGAAATCCTCCTTGTAAAGACATTATTATTATTATTATTATTATTATTATTATTATTATTATTATTATTATTATTATTATTATTATTATTATATTATTATTGTTATTATTATTATTATTATTATTATTATTATTATTATTATTATTATTATTATTATTATTATTATTATTATTATTATTATTATTATTATTATTATTGTTATTGTTATTGTTATTGTTATTATTATTGTTATTGTTTTTCTGTAGTATATTGGAATAATTTTCCAAACGTACCTTATTCACTTTTAGTCGAAAAGTGCATCATATTTAATTTTCTTTGTTTATTAAATAGTGTGAAGTACTTATTTATTATTTTTGAATATTGATTGAAATATTAGATGATTGACGGTGAAGCCTGGCAATATTGTTCTGAGAGAATTTCGTCATTTTCCGAAAAAAGTTTAACTCGTATTTGATAGTCAGTAGATGTCGATCAAGTGTGGTGTTTGACCGTCAACCTCGAACTGGCTCTCAGTTTGGGAAATGAATTTTTGAAAATTTTTGGTTGCTTCGGTGAAAGCTGAAGGTACCTTACGTATTTACAAGTTCTGGTAGAAGTTTGAAAAATATTTTCAGTTTTTCCTGGACTTTATAAACATTTATTTTGTCAGTTCCTAAATTCCATTGACGATTTTGTTAAACTTAAATATTTTACAAGTTGAAAAATAATTATACGTTTCGAAAATTATTTTTGAAATTTTTTTTCAATACTTACTGATTTTCTAGCCAAAATTATGAAAATAACTTATTCGTTTTATTTTTTTATTTTTTTTTTAAATATGATTAAGCTGTATAATATTCTCAGGTATTTTCATCAATTCGTGAAAAAGAGTACTTGCTTATTACGATTTTTGTTTATTGTTAATAAAAGTCAATTTTTACGAATATTGAATAATGTTTTGTGGGATTTTTGGAAAGTTATTGCAAATGATGAGGCCGCTTTGTAATTTTGTGCGAGAGTTTTAAGAATCTTTGCTATTTTACTGTACATAGGTAAATTTTTGTGTTTTTTTTTGTCAGTTTTTACTCTCTTTATGTATCCTATAGTTTTAATTCATGATGTTGTGTGTGTTTTTTTGATTGTTGAAAGTAATCTTTGATTTTCATTTATTTTCGTTGATAGATATATATGATTAGTGGTTCTGGAGGCGTTTTATGATTTCAGTTATTCGACATGCGACACATTTTTTTCTCTTCACAGAAATAGAATTTTTCGTGGCCTTTGCTTGATTTCCAAATTGATCTATTTTGGACATCTTTCGTAGGTACTTAATTATCCAAAAAAATGAAATTATTCGTTCATTCAATTGTTTTATTAATTGTCATTATCTCATATTATGTATATTGACTTTTAATTAATTTTTTCATTCCATTTTTTTTTTACCCCTTAAAAGTATAATTGTTAATGAGCGATTTTTCGATGCTAAATCCCAATCTTATCTTGAGAAGTCTTCTTCTGAAATCGGTTTTTTTAGCTTTGGAAAACGAAAAATTAGCAAAGAATACAAAATGATATGTTTATACGATTTGGATTCAGTGCCAAAAATGCATTTAAAATTATCATAAATTTCATCAGTAATTACATTTTTCCTTTTTGCAGTGTATTTTTGAGGCTTGAGGATTTTTGTTTAATTTTCATTGAGTATACAAGGTTTTGGGTTTTCAAGTAATTTTTTTTTTTTCAATTGTTCTTACTTTTATGACTCAAAAGTTTTCATGATAAGTTATTTAAACGATTAGTCAAGAAGAACTATCGAGTTTCGTCTCTCTTTTTTAGTTACTTTTTAATACAATCAATTTCCTAATTTTTGGTATGTGAACATACTATAGTGTGTTTATTTCTCGATAATAATATTCTCTCCTTTACTGCTATGAAAGTTATTTTAGTGTCTAGAATCCGTTTTTTGATCCAAATATTGAAAATATTACCTTTCTTTTTATTTAAAGTTTTCCTGAATTGCTCGTAGTATTTTCTCCTGAAATAGGGTGTTTATTGTTTTTCCTCAATTTTTGCTCCCGTTAAAATTCGGTTAGTTATCTTTGGAATAAGTTTTTTTTTCCTTTCTACGGTTGTATTGACTGGAAAGAATAGAACGGTTCCCCGCCATTGTATGTTTAATTTTGTGTTCGGAATCCTGATTCGTTTCCCCGAGAATAATATTTGTTTTACATTACTCCGTTGGTTGCTACTTGATACAGTTGCGTGGTTGGTTAATCGACTAATTTTTGATTTTTCGGTAAGCATGAATTTCTGTAATATAACCTAGCTTGAGTGAATCGATTCTCTATTAACTGACTTTCTGGTATCATTGATGTTCGAAAGTTAAAAAAAAAAGTATTTTTGATATGTTTGACGGATGAGGAACAGCAAATTTTTAAACAAATTTTTTCAAGTACCAGTGGGATAGGTACTGATAAGAAGCCGTGAGCTTTTAACCTCCTTCCCCTGACACAGATCAACGATAATTTTAGCATTGACAATGCCAGATAAAGGACAAAAGAACCTGTTTTTAATTGGGTTTATGAATGAAAACTCTTTTCACTAAGATTTGGAGATTTACAATGAGGTTCATCAAAGTTTTGGCTGAATATTAATTCCATGGCTGTGGATGAAATGTTTAAAATACAACATTTGAAGAAAAGCGCTCGAAATTTCATTTATTGTGAGAAAATCAAGTATGTGAGATTTTTTGTGATTTTCAACTGGAAGTTTTGATTTTAAAATGCGTATTCTCTGCAACAGGTAAACATATTCGGATAAAATATTTTGAATTATTTCTGAAATACATAGTTTCCTTTTCTTAGCGCTTTTTAAGAGAGCAAAATGGGCTTCTTGGGGTGTGGTTGGTGTAGCAGTTAAATACTTGGGCTTGCATCCGGAAAGTCCCTTGTTTGAGAAAAGAGACGCCATGTCAACGATGCCAAGCCCCCCAGAGACTATAAACTCTTTTATTCCTTCGCAGGTCGCTGAAAAGAAAACTACTTGGAAAAAAATATGTTTAAATGTAATTTGGATCAGCCCTATGCTAATTGTTATGCGAAGATACGTACACCCAGCCTAAAAAATGCATTTTATAGCAATGTTAAATCGAAAGTCAAAAACTCCTGTTAATACCTTTGAAAAATCAAAAAAGTTTCTCATTTGTAATCTAGTTTAGAGACTGGTGTATTTTTCACAAAATTTGATGTAACATCAAAAAGTATCCACTCAAAAAAGTTGTATTTAGATGAGAAAAATTTTTAACTCACCTTTTTAATGAGAGAGAGAGATTCAGAAAAATAGTGTAAAATATTAAAAGAAACCAAAAGTGCTCATACGCGATCAAGAAGGCGGCGTGAAAAGTGAACATTTTGCGAGTGGGCATGCACTATTTCTTACTTTTCGCATCATATGTTGATATCCGTTGCTTTTTGAATAGGTATAGAAATAAAATTATCGACTGGGGAGATTATTGCGTCATGGTTAAAAATTAAACGACCCTCATTCAAGAAAGAACCCAATTTTTCTCTTTTTTTAAATAAAAAAGTTTTTTCTTGTCATTTTTATTTTTATATAGGATAATTTTATAGTAATTCTAGAAATAAGTGCCATGATATTGCTATGGTCATTTTACTTCACTAAATGCTTTTGAGCATGTATTGCCTAGTACTACATAGTGCAGAGTAGTGTATGTCACCTTTCGAGGATATATATATATATACATATATATGTTGGAGACTACACGGTACTGTTTTACCATTGAGTTGGGTGTCTTGACAATAGATGCCGCAGTGTTGGCGTACAAAATACCTCCTAGGCAATCGGATTTGTGGATTGAGGTAAAAATTAGGTATTTTGTACGCCAGTGTTCGCAAAAAAATGTACGTGGTGATTTTTTCTTCCAGTTAGATTTTTAAAAAGAAATACACGTGGAGCTGGCAGCGCTACCAATGGATATAAGACACCAAAACCACCTTTGTGTCGTCTCTATCACATATATATTTCCTCGAAGGTGTCGCCTACTATGAAGTGAATGTTTTTACCCACTGCTATGTGCTGTGGGATACAAACTGCTGAGTGCTCAGTAGTTTGTACTGCAGTGGACTGTGTAATATACTCTTCGGTATGCTAGATAGTACATAATGTTATAGATTGCATAGCATAAACTGCAGTTAGAAAGGTTACATGTTCATTCATTTTGTATCCAAAACTTTTTGTACCATTCAGTCAACCTCAGATGGGCTAATATTTTTATAGCCAACTTTTAATTACTACTTGCTGCATCTTTTAAATATGTTTCATTGGGTTATATTAGCTGCGCAGTCAGTTCAGTCATGTGGGTATTGTGTTCCTTAACACGAATGATGACTTGTGTAATAAACACATCATCATGGCTTTTCAATTAGTGAAGACAGTATGTTCAGTTCCCCACTTTTGTTTTCCTGGCTGGTTCTCTCTAAAAATGTTTATATGCCCTTGGCAAATGCTGCCCAATTGATTGGGATTTCACGTGTTAATTAGAAATTAATTTTTATGATTGACATTCGTTATAAAATTTCACTACGTTTTATTATTGAATTTATTCCAGGGTGCGAAGAATTGATGGATTATTTAGAGCGAAACCATCCGCCCGTTCCTGCTGCTATATTGTTGAACTCTACGTCCGAAATTTCGCCTTTCT